>JAQFXP010001338.1:0-19933 GCA_034693685.1 Belba bartosi
TGACACTATCCTCGTCACCATACCTCACGGTGAAGTGACGATCCCTGACTGGGTTGAAACCCCCGGTTGTGCAGGGAAAAGCCCTCGGGCATGATTTAAAAAAAAAACCAAACAATAAGATTAACTATTTTTACAAAATTGATTAAAACAATATGTTTTTGATTTTTAATCCAATTTTCATATTTATCCAAATTATTTGAAGCCATAATTGCATATATTTTATAGAATTTCACTAATTTATTGATCGCCTTTTTTTCATCAATATTTTGGGTCAAATAATTGTTAAACAATACTTTCAATTGATTTTTATATGTTATTGATTTGTCTTTAATATAAATTAACTGCATTTTGAGTTTATTTTCTATATAATTTTTAAATATAAAATTCTATAATATTAATTCTTTAAAAACATACATTTTAAAAATATATTTATAGATAATTTTTGTTTTTTAAAATTTGCTGGAATTAGTATAATTTACTAAATAGTTAAAATTATTACCAGAAATGCAATTCAATTTATTACCTTATTTTAGGTTTGAAAAAATAGACATGCAATTCAATTATCGTTAAAAGAAATTTTTATTTATAAAACTATTAAAAATTATTTTCAAATATTATTTTTAGATCTGTATAATTTTGATAAAAATCAAATATTTATGTACAGCACAGTAAAACATTTTAAAATTAAATTATTTTACATACCATTTATATAAAAAGTATTTATTTATTGAGAGTGTTTTTAAAATAGATTTTCAAAACAACAAATTATCAGTTTAAGAGCAGTTGTAAAAAAGTTATTATATTTTACTCATTTAATTTTAATATGTTTAATATAAATTTTTATTTTCTTAAACATATACTGTATTGTTAAAATATTTAAAAAATAATTTTAGTTTATATAATTTTCTAAGTTTTATTATATAACATAATATTGACTAATATATTTAAATATAGAAATTAATTCATTTATTTTATTATAAAAACCATTAATATATTTATTTATTTATTATCTTAAACTAGTTTGAAAAGATTATTTATTAATATAACATTATTTATCAAATATAATAAAAAGACGAAGGCCAAAGATTTCAAAATATGCTTATTTTTAAAAATTATTACATTATAATAATACAATAGAATAGAAAACAGGATGTCGGAACTTATTTTTTATAATTAAAGAATTAAATAATGATATTCTCACAATAATATGTGATCTATTCAATAACATTTTAAATAAAAATTATTCTTCTAACTATAAATAATAATTTACTAGGATACATTTTGTTTTCAAACTTTAAACTTAAATTACAGACAGACTAAAAGAGATATTTCAATTATTTTTTGACTATTACATACATATATTAACGCAGAATTAATAATTAAATAATATATCTATATAAACAATTTTTTGTGACAGAAAATAATGTTTAAAAATATAAACACGATTTTCATTTTGACGCCAAAAAAAAACCCAAGATCAACGTGGGGTTTATTCATAAACTGTGTTTATCTAGTAATGTTTAGCAAAAAGAAACTTTTGGGTTTTTTTGGCGCTAGAAGTTATTTAACAAAAAGTTAAATATTTTAACATTGGAGAACTTGGGCAATTTAAAATTAAATATTTTATTTAATTATTAATTCTTCTTTAATATATGTATGTGTTATTAAAAAAATAATTAAAGTATTTAATTTAGTTTGTCTGTAAATTAAGTTTGAAATTCATTAACTGTAAGAAGATATTGTATTTTTTAAACATGCGTAACTCTTTAAATAATAAAGTTAGAAAAATATTTTCTGTATAATCTATTATTATGATATATTATATGAATTTATTATGATTAAAATGATTTTTAAAAATAAACATATTTTGCGAACTTCCGACATACTGTTTGTAAATGTAAATATAAATAATGTTTTTATTTATTAAAATAAAAAATTATCTTGTATAAAAAAATATATCGTGGAATTGAACCCGATTCTATTAGTTTATAGGAGCAGCACTTTAACCATTATGCCAACACAATAAATAATTTTAGTATGCTTATAAATCTATTTTAGACTAACTAGCTAAAAACAGCAATTTATCCTGATTTTAAATAATTTATTTAAAATATATAGAATTAATAGCGGAAGCCAGAAATTTGCTAGTGGTTGTTTTTAAACATAATCTAACGTTTAAAACCGAAAAAACGGCAAAATTTTACTTTAATGTCCTCTCTACCCATTTTTAGTAAAGTGTTAAAAAAAATTTATGAGAAAATAGTTAAGAGAAAATAGTTAAAAATAATTAATTTTTAAAAATTAAAATTTTGGCCAAATTCCCAT
The DNA here is from genome assembly GCA_034693685.1 of Belba bartosi. NCBI lineage: Eukaryota > Metazoa > Arthropoda > Arachnida > Sarcoptiformes > Damaeidae > Belba > Belba bartosi. The sequence continues at coordinate 2,326 of JAQFXP010001338.1, forward strand.
TGAAATTAGGACTTTGATATATAAAATCTCGAAAACTAAATTTTTTTAAAATATGGTTTCAACGGCAAAAAAATGTCTTTTAATGAGATCTATAATACTAGTTTAAAAAATCCCGGATTAAAAATATCGATAAAGGTACTTTAAAATTAATATTTTGATTAATGATTACAGTTTTTATTTGTGATCTCTAAACACATTAAACTTTGCTAATAATAAGATGATATTTTAAATTAAAATTTAACTTAAGTTTCAATTTAATTAATTTTAATATAAAAACTATAAAAATCATTTTGTAAATACAAAAGTTCAAAAAGTAATTAAAGTAAAGTAAACTGAAACTGTGTTTAATTTTATTTTAATAACATGTTAGTTTCTATAACACATCTAAAAATGTAACATATTGTTTAAATAGATATTATTTGACTTAAACATAACATATCAGACGTTTATTAAAATAGACCTCTAATAAACCTCCAAAGCGTCTTAGGATATAATAGATAGATACTGTATATTACTGTTTGATTATAAATAATTTATAATTTTAACTGTATTTCTCTGTTTATGACAATATTTGATTACAACTTATATAATGTACTTTTATATAAAAATAATTTTAAAAAATATTCTCATGTCAGTAGTCACAAATTTTTTTTTAAAAGTAACAAGATTTTATTATTATTAATAACTGACAAAACATGTAAATTATTTATTAAATTAATTTAATCTAATTTATAACTAAATTAGTAAGTACATCTTTAGGATTCTCATACAAATTAATTTGTTTATTTAAAAAATATTTTAGATATTTATCAGGCAATTTCATCATTTGTTTACAAACTTTGTCTGAATTACTTTTAAATGTTTGCCTATTTAGAAAAACCGATTTTTTAACGCATTTTTTGATTAATAAATTGGTTTTTTCTTTTAGAAATTTAGTTTCAATTTTCATTCGTTTGGAACCAAATTGTTTGACTCTTTCGTCGAATTTATTATAAAAATGTTTGTAAAGCATATGATCGGCGAGATTTAAACGTAGTAGTTTATTTTTAAAAATATTGGTCAGATTAAATTTTGTTCTAACTTTCCTAACTCTTTTATGAAATACAATCACATCTTCTATAGTCCAACACAACTCATGTCTTAACAATACTAGGCTTTCATCCATTCGTTCAGTAATTAGAACTAAATCAAAAATTAAGTCTAATTTCTGAATAAACTTTTTAATAGCATTTCTATCTTCAAACTGACTTATATTCAAACCTAAATCAAAACTCATTTGATTTCTACCAAATTTGCCCCAACCTATTCGTTCGTTTAGCTTTTGGTCAATTACTGAATTTGTGTAAATATTATTAAGAAAATCTTGATAGGACATGTTTGTTAATCTTTTTTTCCAATCAAAAAATTCGTAATTTGACTCGAATTGTTTGTTCGGTTCTCTAATAAGTGTTATATACTTTGTATTCAAAGGCATTAATGTTTTAATTTTTTCATAATTAAGCCGAAAGTGACATGCTAGTATATTATATAGATTTATTTTTTCAGATTTAATTAGTTTTAATTTCAAAATCATTTTTTGATGAAATGGTGCTGGGTGACCAAATCTAGTTTTATTTTCATGAGGAGCGGCTACTATTAGATTATTATTGTCGGCATATCTATGAAATATATTGGCGACTGAAGTACTGCCCGTTTTGTGTATTTTTAAATAAACGACATTATTATGTGGTTTACAATAATTAGCGTTTATTTTATTATTGTTGTCACTAATAATTAAATTTAAATAATTTTAATCATTAAAAGGTTTTAATTTTATATTTTTTAAGAATTACAGACTTACATTATGAAATTATTGTACAAGATGTAAATTAATAAAAATGCAAACATAACAAAACAAAATGTTGCTTTTTTCTTTAAATTATTACTCAAAATAAAATTCATTTTAACTTGTTTAAACAAATTATATTTTAATATATATAGTAAATATGTTTTAATAAATTTAATAATTTTTATTTTTGTTAATTTATATTTTTAAATAGAATATATTTAACCAATAAATTTGGCAAAGTTGAATTTGATTCTATGTAAGGATAAACTAAAAATATTTAGTACTGTACATGTGGTTTATCAGATGTCATATTAATTTTTTTTCTAGATTTAAATGTAAAAATTTGAACTTTTTTATTCGGTTATATATGTTTTTTTTTGTAAATTTGTTTTTAAATCCTTTTTCTAATCTTACCTAAATTTTTTTGCTATATTTTAAAAATAAGCTTTTGTTTTGATTTTTTAAGATGTTACATTTACGAATTTATTATATTTTAAACAAATCAGCTTGTGTATATTTAATGTTAAAAGTAAAAAACTTTTGTTTAAATAAAATTGTCTGAAAAATGGTTTATTATGTGGGATATTACTCTGTTTGTAACATTTAATGTTAATAAAAATATATTATTAATAGAGCATTAATTTTGACTTATCGGAACTATTGTAGCGGTTCATATGCCAAATTCTAAAGTTAGTTTGCACCAGAATCACCTTGTTTAGATTATTATACCAAAGTTTTATTTTGCTTATAAATGCCTATTTCAATCTTTACAGACTATTTGAATAACCAGAATAACCAAGACTTGGATTCTATGGACTACAATAGCTTCTAAAGGAAAGTAATGGACACTGTTGGAAAGAAAGGTGTTTTATTTCCCTCTTTTTATCTAAAACTTTAAACAACCCAGTTTTTGTTTATTTTGATTTTCATAATAACTGTCTTAAAATAAAACATTGTTTTACAAAATAAAATCAACCAAAGAATTTATCCAAGTTATTTTTTTTTGTTTATTGTTCTATAACTAGAAATAACCTTGCTGTCAAAAGATTCAATTTGTTGATTGTTCCAATTCTTAATTATGTAATAGTTTCAAACAATGTCCATAATTTTCTTTGAGCAATAATTTATTTTAATTTATAGAACCAAGTCTTGTGCTAGATTAACCAACTTTGTGCATTATAAATTTTAGTAAAATAAAATAAACTTAATTCTTAATTTAATAAATTGTATCAATACATGCATTAAAGTATAAAAATTTAAGTTGAACTTAATAATAAAATTTTTACAAATACTTTAAGCATTAAATAAATTTTTATCTGGAATATATTTTAATAATAGGTAAAATTAAAAGTTTATCCAATCTGCTACTCTCTCTCTCTCTCTCTCTCTCTCTCTCTCTCTCTCTCTCTCTCTCTCTCTCTCTCTCTCTTAGAACAGTTTTTGGTTAATGTCAGTGATAATTGAAGACGTATCTGCCATTAGATGATAATTAAATCAATTAATGGTGATCTGAAGACATTTCTGCTATTAAATAATAATTGGATTAAATTGCAGTGACTTATGAACATTTAGTGGCAGAATATTAAATTTGTATTTATTTTTATTCGTTATTTCTAGTCTAAAATACCTGAACGACATAATCGAAAGGAAAAATGTGAGAAATTCACAAGCGTAATAATTAGTAAACTGACAACATAATTATTATTAATTATATTAATCACAAATTAATTAACAATATTTCAACTGTTTTTGAATAAATCTAAAATTTAAGTAAGAAATTTGTTATTTTACTGTAATATCTTAATAATAAATTTTTTACAGTTAAATAATTAAATAAATTTAATTTTAAAAATAATTTGAAGATTGCTTTCGCATTATTTAGACATTTTTTAATTTGTGCACAATATGGACATACAGTCACTGACGGATAATATAAATGTTATAAACTACTGTTTAACATAATATTAATATCTCAAAAAATCTTAAAATTATACATATGTTTTATGTTATATACAACAATGTTAAAAACAATAGTTTAAATAAATTTTTAATCTTATGGAGCATTGTTTGTTCTAAACCCTTAGCACAAACAAAATATAATTTTAATACAAAATTTAATAATTAAATAAAAATAAAATAAAAATTTTTAATACAAATTAAGATATTAATAAAAAAAATAAAAAAAATAAAATTTTTAATAATTTGTAATTTTATTTAAATTTTTATAATATCTATATTAATCTATATATTATCAAAATATTTGTGTTAATATCTATAATAAACTATTCAAATTATAGTTTTATTTTGTGTTAATAGTTAATAACAAACATTAATTTATGGTTTATATTATCCGTCAGTGACTGTATGTCCATATTGTTATTTTTGACATTGTTGTATATAACATAAAACATATGTATAATTTTAAGATTTTTTGAGATATTAATATTATGTTAAACAGTAGTTTATAACATTTATATTATTTGTCAGTGACTGTATGTCCATATTGTGCACAAATTAAAAAATATCTAAATAATGCGAAAGCATTATTCAAATTATTTTTAAAATTAAATTTATTTAATTATTTAACTGTAAAAAAATTTTCAACTCATTATCTTTATGGGGCGGGGTCTAAATTAATTTTCGAATATTTAAGTTTTTCTATCTTTTTCTATTGAAGTCGAATTTTCAAAAATCGATTACTCGAAAATTATTCGGAATAAAAAAAATGTTAAAAATTACTTTGTGTAAAATTACTCATAGATGCTAATTATAAACAAATCAATTTATTTTGGCAAAATTTTTAAAAATGCCTTTTCTTCTTTAGTGACGAAATGTGTAAAATAATTGTGATGTAAATTGACGCAACTTAAAGATAAGTTGAAACCCATATAAAAATTGGTTTAGCAACAAGTAAATGATTTATATTTTGTTAATTGTAAATAATTTGCACGCGTGAGTAATTTACATTTTTTATAAATATTACACCATTTGCTAAATTATAATAATTTTGAAAAATATTATTTATTACTATAATTTAGATTAGTTCAATATATTTAATATTTTAGATAACAATTGAATTTATACAAAAATTATTATACAAGTAATAATTTTAGAAATAAATTATTGTTACGATAATGATTATTAAAACAATTTCATAATAAAATCAAATAATATATAACTTTAAATAAACAATTTAATCATTAGTGTAATTATTATTGAAATATTGATTTTATACATATTATTAATGTGTATAAAAACAAATTTAAAAATTTCGTTATTATTTACCAAATAATAGTAAAAACTAATTATTGATTTTTTTAAGTTATGAAAATTGTCAAATAAATTATTAAATATTATAACAATATTTTTTAATAATAAAAAATTAAATTATTTAAATCAATAAATATTTCTATTAATATATTAGCTTTTAGTCTTATTTTATAATAATTACCGTATTCATAATTTAAATAACATTTTACATATAATTAATTTAATTATAAATATAATTCCAAAAATCAATCAAATCTTTTTTAAATAATGATTAAATTCGAATTTTAATAAATTGTTTATGAAATATTAGTAAATAAAATAATTTACAATAATAAATAATTTATTTAAAATTAAATCTGAACATATTTTACTAATTTTATATTTCAATAAATTTATTTATATTAATTTATATAAAATTAAATACATATAAATTACCATATATAGTATGCATTTAATTTATCATTTTTTCTGTATTTTTTTAATTATTAAAAAATAAAAATAATATATATTATTTTAAGTAAAAGATTCCAAATTTATTTTAGAAAAATTTAAAGTATAACAATTTACTAAAAATAAAATTATTTTACAGCTTATGAGTTTATTATTGAGATCCGCATAAAATTTACAATATATTTTAGTTTGGTTATATATGTTTTAAGTATATAATTAAAGTAAAGAAAAAACTATTTTCAAACTTATTGTCGGTCTAAACAATAAATTAGTCAATTCTTTGTATTTAAAGATTGAATAAGAAACATTTAAATTGATCTAATAATGTATTAATCATTTTGTTATCAAAAATATTATTTGTTTTAAAATTAAACAAATTTTAATTTAATTATTTGATTTAATTTCATATTCAAATTAAATTTTGTCAAAATTTTTATTTAAACAAACAGTGAATTTTATCTATTAATATTTGTTCTAATGGTAGATCAGTAATGATTAGTTATAGTTTAAATCGAATAATCAATAACTGTAATAAATAATTTACATTATTACAATATATAAAAAAATTTAGAAATTATTATAATTGGTTCAATTGTTTTCAAAATTAATTTTAAATTTATTTTAAAGTTTATTAAATTAAATTAATTGAAATTTTTAAATTTAATTTCAGTTTATTAAAATAAATTTTATTTAAAAACTAATTTTAAGATAGAATTTAATCTGATTTTAAATTAAACTAATGTTTGAAATTTAATTATTGTAATAGATTATGTGTTGGTATTGTGTAATTAAATTAGTATTTTTACATATAGTGCAATATAATAAAATATTGTTATATAATAATAATTAAACAGCAAAAATACAATAGATTTAGTTTAAATTTTACAAAAAAATTAAATAATTGTTTATGTTAGTTTCTAAAAATAATTTAAAGTAAACATAATTCAATGCCAATGTTCAGATAAAATGAATACAAAAATCATCTTGTGATCTCTTAATGAAGAAATCACACCATGTACAATACATCTGTAACGTTTACAAAACAGTAAACATTACAAAATGTGTTATTAATAATTTTTACTTAAATACGGCTCACATTTGGCTAAATAATTTATGTAAAACTTTAGATTAAAATTCACGTTTAAAATAAAAATTATTTTAAAGCAAAAAGTAAGCGTTTTCTGATATTTATTATAGGCAATGACTATTAAGTCCGACTAGTCGGGCCTGGTGGCCGCTTTACCATATATGTTATTATTATGGTGTGTTTCTGAACCTAATATAGGCCGAAACATTACAAATAGTGGCAGCTGTGGTATGCAACCGGCGCCTATATTCAGTTTATTATGTTATATTGTGCGTCTTTCCTCCCAAACATTGTCTACCGCCCGTTTCCCCATATATTGGGTTGCTGGCAGTGGATAACCATTTTAAATAAATTAATAAAATAAATAATGACAATTTCATTGCAAATAAAAAGAATTAATACCAATAGTTATTATAGTCTACTAATCCCAAAATCCAATACGACATGGTGAAACTATATATACAATTTCTTCAAAAATGTATTAAAAATTTCGTCTAATACATTGCTTTTGGGCACCTATTTACGTAACTGTATCTAAAAAACGTATATTTCCATAAAAATTACATATTGAGTTTTTACTAATAATTAATTTTGAGCTAATTTTGTACTTAATTAGTAGTAGTTTGCGCTCGCGTCTTACAATTAATCATTCTATAATTTTTCACTATTTGGTCACTAATTTGCATTTAATTAATTAATTAATTTATAAAACCCGCACTCAATCTACAATACAAAGCGAGTCGCTCTATTGCTCCGCAACGGACATACAATTTTACTTTAAATTTGTGAACCAAATCAATTATTTGGCTTATATTGACACGATTATTGAGTTGTTTCCTAAACGCTTGTGTAAAATTAATATATTTAAATATTAAATATAATATGTAAATTTTTTCAATGTTGTAATGTATTAAATAATTATATTAAAATTAATGTTTAAAAATTTTTAATCATTTATATTTACATATTAATTATAAATATGGTAATTTTTCAAAATATAATTTAAAAATAATTTACTTCTAAAATAAATTATAATTTGCCATTATAAATCAAAGCATAATATATTTTTTAATTTATTAATATTGTAGAAATTGTTAATAAAAATAAATATATTTTGAAATTGCAATTAAGCAATTTTGAATAAAAGTTAAATGCAAATACATTTGCACTTAATTTTTATGTAAAATAAGATTAAAATTTGAAAATAACGTTTAGTCGGCAATAAAACTTTATATAATAAAAATTATTGCTCTCATTATAACTTACTTTTATGTTTGGATTTGTTATACTGTTTTTGGCTTTTAATTGAAATAAAACTTTAAAACAAAAGTAAGAGTTTTTGGTCTTGTGTTTGTGAGTGTCTTGTGCGGTTGGCGGTTTAGCCGCTTGGGTGACTTGGAATAGCGTGCGCTGGGCGGAGTCACTACAATATTTACAACTTTCAGTTTCCGACATATTAATTTCAATTCTAGTCAGGATCCCGATTTAGAATAAATTATATATAAAATTATGTATTTAATGACAAATTTACATTTATCTATGTTTTTATCAATTTATATGTATTAGAGATTTAGACTTTTTTTAATCCAGGAAAAAATAAGGATAGAAATGCATAAAAAGCCCTAAAATCATTATATTTTGTCTTAAAATTTTAACTTTATTTAATAGTATTTACACTATTTTTAAATTAACTGAATTTAAATAAAATCTAGCACCAATAAAGAAAAATTATCTAATTTTGCCATAATATTTTATAAATTTGTTATACGTATTCTACTGAAAAGTAAAACGTTTTTGCAACCAAATGTTTAAAAAGATAAATGGTAATTTTTGAATTAAAGGATTTTTGGCTGACCCCCCTCCTCAATCTTTGATAAATACTATAAACAATGTCTAAATTTATAATTAAAGCGGAAAATATTTAAATATCAATATATTGTAATTGAATAAATTTTAATGTATTATGTAATTTTATTCAAAAACAAATTATAAATAATTATTAATAATTTTAATAGATGTATGTCATATGTTTATTGAGTGCAGTATAAGAATATAAAGTCTATTCATATGTTTATTATTATTTAAGTTTAAGTATGTCTTCAGTAATTGCAATTGAGAGAAACCACTCTCTGGTCGAGAGAAACTCTTCCGCTCGACAACTGATATGTCTCTACCATTTGGGTTAACACTGGACAGAGAGCTTAAGCCGGAGACCAACACCACATCACTCCTCTACCAGATCGACATACACTCTCAACACAAACCGGAAGAGCCACAACCGGAACCGGACGAGAGGTTTGTCGGATAGACTCGCCCGGCATATTACATTATGATAAATTTATCTTATTATTTAAAATAATCAAAATCGGGACTCGAAAGGGATTCACGACTAATTTAGGTCGGGTTCGGGATTCCAGGCCCTCGAGATTGATTTTAATATTTATACAATAAAATTTTTAATTAAAACATTTATTTTATTAAATAATTGTAAAGTTTTAAAAGATTAAAATTATTTTTTCAACATTACATTAACTAATTAGCAACATTTTATTTTGTTTATTTATAGCCAAAGTTAACTCAGCCTATTAAACTTGGCTAATGCTGTGCCATTGCTGTGCCATAAACTGTGCCATTGCGGCGGAATTTAAATAAATTATTTGAGCAATAAATTTAAATATTAAAAAAATCTAATTTTGTCGTTTATATTAAAAAACTTTATGTTTTAATTTAGTAATGCCACAATTATGTAAGTTATAAGTTGCAAATATAAAAAAATACCTGATGTAAAAGCCAAATTTATTATATTAAAAATTTCTAATTAAGGTTTTATTTTAAATAATATCAATTTACAGTTTTAAAAATACAATGAAATATTTAAATCCCAAAGTGTTTAGTTGAAACCTTGTGTTTTAGCCTTAATTTAAACCTATAAACTTTATTTTTTTTAATGTATTAAAATAATCCGCAAAAACATACGGCTTGTCATATGTTAATATATAAAATTGTACAACTTTTATCAAAGCAATAATATTCAATAAATTAACCAATAATTCATTATCTGAACACTTAATTATTTTATATTAATTATCATATTTTAAGTTTTTAATCAAACAATTATTTAAAATTTAAAACAAAATTTTTTGCCTGCGTTATTTATTTAAACATTTTCTTTAAAATTATGGGACAATCTATATGTGTTTTACGTGTAACTAGATTTTAAACCTAAATTTAAAAAAACTAAAATATATTGTCGAAATTTTACGCAACATTAAAACATAATATATTGTTTAAAAAATTATATAAATAGCGAAAATTTTATTATATATTTAGCGGTCATCACCTATTTAAATCTTTGCACTTTGTTTGCCCGCATTAAAGAATATTTTTTCCAAATTGTCATTAATTTAATTATGTTGTTTGAAATCTAGTCTTTGGGGTATATCCAAATTCATAATATTACTTTAATTAATTAAAAATATTTTAAAACAATTTTTTATTTTTTCTAAATTTAAATTAAATTTTATAGCAAATATACATTGTTTAAAAATATATTAAATTAATAAATAATTTAAAATAATTAATTTTATTTTATATTGGTTAGGTATATAATTGTTACGAATTGGAAAATTATATGATTGATAAATATTTTTGTCAATTGTTTTTAACCAATTGTTTAGTTTAACTCTTAACAATGTTAATTATTTTTTAATTAAAATTTAATTACAGTTGTATTATTATTAATAATTTAATAATATAACAAATTTTATTTTAAAATGTTTTAATCCAAAATATTTTTGTAAACCAATATATTAAACCAAATGCTGAAATATCAATTCATATTTGTAATCAAGTAATTTATCTTGTCTATTTATTACTACTTATTATTTATCTCATATTTTCATATTATTAACGCTGAATCACTAATTTATTATATTGCAAAACTTATCTTATAATATATTTAATTAATATTATTATCTAATTATTGAATAATTTTAATACCAGTTTTTAAATATATTGTTAGATAAATTTTTTTAAGATTTATAAAATTGTTGTGAAATTTTGAATATTAAAAACAAAATTTTATAATTTGAGCGGAAAATATTTGAATTTCAATGTATTGTAATTGATTAAATTTTAATGTATATATTAATTTTATTTATATAAATATATATATATATATAAATTAGTGTTATATAAAATTGAAAAAGTTGTTTTGAAAATAAGTCTAATGCCTCTGTGTAAAAAATCTTTGAAAAATATAAATTTTTTTATATTAAAATTAATTTTGAATTTATTTAAAATTTATTTTTCAAAAATAAAAAAATTGTCTAAATTATTTGTTTAATTATAAATATATATTAATATAAAATATTAATACAAAATAGTTTAACAAAAAGTTTAAAAGCAAATTATCAACTGTTGTAAAATGTAAAACATAAATTTTATTATTTTACACAAAGGCTATATAAACGTAAAATTATTTTTCTAAACTCATTTCTATAATATCGTGTATACTACGATCGAGTTTAAAACATTATCTTGCAAAATTTTAATAAAATATAAAAAAATTATTGGAAAAAGAGTTGCCTATATGTTTTTAAAATTTAAAAACCCTTTTTAAAATTTGATAAAAAAATAATTAAAATAATTTTAGTGTTTTCTATGTCGATCGGGCATCATCATAATCGATGAGTAAAGCATGTAATCTGTTTTAACTACAAAATTTTTTAAAGTGCTATTTTACTATTAGAGTTATAAAATATAATTATTTTAAATAAAATATAAATAAAATATAATTAAAAAATATTAAATAATTAATTTTAAATAATTTTCATTATTAATTTCAAATGATTACCACAACGAGGAGTTTTTTTAATGTAAATTTAATATGAAACATTTTTAATATTTAAAATTATAAATTGTGAAACTGTTTAAAGCAAAAAATTTGTTGTTTATTAAGATAATCATTTAGCATTTAAGAATTACAAGAATTAAATCCAGCCATTAATAAATAAACATATAAATTTAAAGAATATTAAAAAATATTTTAAATCATATTACAGTTTTGTATTTTTAATTAAAAAATGTACAATAAATAAAACAATAATTTAAAAATTTTTATATATTTTAAATGACACCAAATTATACATTATTTCTTAGTTTTATTTTATTTTTAATTTACTATAAATTAAAAAATATTTAATAAAATATTAATTGAATTAAAAAAATTAATTTTAAATCGTTTTTTATTTTTTTTATTTAATCAATTTATAAATTTTTAAAATTTTAAATCTTTTTAATTTTAATTAAGTTAAAAAAAATTTAGCAATTTACAAATAGCAACAAATAAATTAATTTTTTATTGCAAATTTAAAGCATTAATAATATATTTTTTAGCATAAATTATGATGATGTTGTAAAGTTGGTTATCTGTATTTTTTAATTCTATAAAGATTATTTACCAATTGCCGTAAAAAGTGTTAAGACATCGATAAGTCTACGACACATAATAAGTCTACGTTAGAACAAATTATTTGCACTAGCACTAAAATACATTAAAATTTATCATACATTTCACATAAATTTAAAACTTATCAAATTATTCATGCAAATAGTACTAGTTTTAAAAATGCAAAAAAGATTAACAAAATATAAATATATACAATATAATATAATATATATTAAATTTTATTAGTATAATTTATTTTAAAAAATAAATTTAAGCAATTTTAAATTTCGTTATAACATTATATTACTTCCGTTTTAGCATATTATCTAAAGTCCACTTTTCGGCACATAATTAAATTACTATCGGAATTTTAATTTTTTGCAAATTATTAATTGTCGAGCTTTAGACAACACGGTCATTTTCTTTAGTGATCTTGTATGCTTGATCTTTACCTCGTTTTTAATTTTTAACAATTCTAATTCAGTTTATTTATGTTTAGTTTTTACTAAAATAATAATACAAACTGTAATTACAAATATATATATATATATATATAAAATATTTAAATGTAATAAATATATTTTTTAAAAATAAATTATTTAATTTTTATTTTAGCGATTTAGTGGTGTCGCCCCAAAAACTCTATTATACTTATAAAAAAAATATTAATTTGGAATAGGTTTAATCCAACTATCATTAATTAAGTTTGATGTTTTTATCATTGCGTCAATCAGGCTGAAATCTAATCTTTTGTCTGAAAAATCTAAAATTATTTAAAAATAATTATAATATTTTATTTTAAAAAAATCATAGTTAATTCGTATTTAATATAAAACTGTAAATTATGGTTGTTTTTAATTAATATTTAATTTTTTATGTTATCAATTTTAATTTTTTTAAGCCTAAATATTTTAAATTATTGTTGTTTAAAAATTAATTTTAATTTAGCTTAAATTATAAACAATTTAACCTATTATTTATTTAGATAATATCAATAATGTCATCAATGGAAATAAATTGACGATTAGTGTTTTTATTGACTTAAAAAATATTTTTTTAATAAGTTAATTGGATCTAAAAATTAAATACCAAATTTATAATTGATAATATTAGAGATTAAATATTAAATAAAAATAAAATTACTTTACAGGTTATAACTGAATACACATTTTATAATAAAACTTTTTAATGTTATATTTAGTTTTATTTTTAGTATCAGAATTAATTTCTAATTATGTCGATTAAATATAATATGTTTTTTGAAAAATAGATTCATTAAATTTGATTTAAAATTATATTTAAATTAAAATATTAAATAAAATTTAAATCATATAATTTATTTAAAATGCCAAAAATAATGAAAATATAAAAATATTAATTTTAAACAAATAAATAAATTAAATAATTAATTTTGTTTATAAGAAAAAAATAATTTATTTAAATTTGTAATAAATATATATAAGTTAAAATAAATAACAAATAAATAATAATTATTAGTTGTTTTAATAATTAACTAATTAATAAAATTATTAAGTTCAAATAGTAATTATATATAATATATTTATCCAAAATTTATAAATACAATTAATGAATATAATCAGTAATTTGTAAATCAGATAATATTTTATTATTGTTTTTAATATTTTATGTTTTAATTTTAATGTTTTTTTAGTATTGCTTAAACCTGACTTTGGTTAAGCTTTTTACAAGTGCTTTTATAATAAGTTTTAAAAAATTATTTTATTTTCTCATTAATAGAAATAAATTACAAATTACTGTATTTTCCATAACTTGTAAAAAATTAAATTAATACTTTAAATCTGTGATTGATTCACCATCCAAATTTATTATTAATAAAATTAGAGATTAAATATTTATTAAAAATTAAATTAATTTAAAGTTATATAAATGAATAACAGTTTTAAACATAATAAATAATAAACTCATTAAAATTATAAATTTTGTTTATGCTGCTTATGTGTAATACCATTGTCATAACTAGACTCTTCCAAAAATAGAAAAAAGTTCTATGCGCGGAAAAAGTCGGATGTATCATTTTTCGGCACAAAATGTAAATTTAAATATACATCAATAATTTAATTTTAATTATATATTTACAGTATAATGCATAAAAACCAGAAATTAGTTTTTTGTTATAAATTTTTTATTTTTTAAGTTTTTATGATAATTTTTGGTAAAAATGTTAAAAATTATCTATAATTTAATTGTTGAAAAAATTACAATTTAATAGTACGGCCTTTTGAAGATATGCACATTTGAAGTCGAGTTTTCATACTTTCGAAAAACTTTGTCAAATATTCCGGGCCAAACGATTGACAAATCTGATCCATTTTTTCAATCCATTCTTCTATTTTCTTCGGGTTAACAACTTACAATTTATTTTTGATAATAGCCCATAAATTTTCAATTGGGCTAAAGTCCGGTGACGTTGCTGGCCATTCCATTACGGCTAAATAATTTTCATTAAGCCACTTTTTAGTAATTTTTGCGCTATGACATGGCGCATTGTCTTGTTGAATTACATATCCTTCAGGGTATAATTGATTTATTGTGGCAATAAGGCCTTCTAATATTTCAATATATTTTTGGCATCAATTGAATTTTTAATAAACACCAATGGTGTTGAGCCGCGACAACTGATGCCTCCCCATACCATAACTTGTGGGAACGTGTTGGCGCTTTAATGTTTCGCCGTTTTTTCCCCCACATCGGGACTTTATGTCGAAACATTTAAAACATCGATTCATCGGATATAACCACTTTCGACCAGTCGGTATTTAAATGTTTTTTACACCAATCGACGCGATTCTTCTGGTGCCGAGCGGTTAACATTGGCACTTTGTTCGGCACTAATTTAAAATATCCCGATTTAACCAAATGTCTCCAAACTGTGGTTGGGTGCACTTCAGGTTAACCTCTTAATTTAGCAATTGTGGCAATTCGTGCACAAAAAAATTTCGGATTAAAATTGGCTAAATTTGAAATTCTTTTTTTGTCTGAAATCAACCGATTTTCCGGCGCACTACTTCCTGGCCTTCTCTCCACACTAATTCCTGATTTTATTCATTTTTTAATGTCATAAATTGTTGATAAAGGTATTCTAGTTTATTGATTAATTTTTTTGGGATTTTTAATACCCGATTTCAAAAAATTAAACACTTGTAAACGGCAGTCTAATTTCATTAATAATACTCTATAATAATTCGCGCTTTTTCTGATATTGCATTAATTTCATCATCATTATTATTATTTTGTTTTAAAGTATTTATTATATCGATCAAATCGATATATTGTAAAAATTAGTTTAAATTCAAAAGTTTTTCCGAATTTTTCTGAATTAAACTGTATGTGTTATTTAAAATAAATAAATAATAAATACAAGACATATACCAAATAATTAGACATTAATTCAAACAAGTTATTCACGTACACATGTGTGCATATAAATAAATTCCATATTTTATCTTTCGATAAGAAATAAATTTAATAAACAAAAACTTTTGGTTAAATGTATAAAATTATTTTCCTTAAACATTCTATAAAATAAAATAAAATAATATTGTTTTTAGTAAATGTGAAAACAATAATTATTTAAATTTTAATTATGATTAAATTGTTTGTAAATTAAATTTATTTTAAATGAAAATAGGAGTGCTTTGTCTGATGTAATTTATTGTAAAAAACAATTATTTACAATAAAATTTTTATAATGTATTATTAAAATAAATTTTAAAAACATAACCATTAGTAAAATTGAATACTTCCGACTTTTGCCGCGCATATTATTTTTTAATTATTTTATTAAATTTTAATTAATATTTTTTAAAATAATTCTTTAATGTCAGTTACTAATACAATTAAAATTGTGATTTTATTTATTTAAATAAACAAAACACTAAATTTTAATTATTTATAAATCTATAACAAAATTTTATTTTTAATAAATATTTATTCTGTTATTGTTGCAATCGATTAAATTAAAGTTAAATCAAAAATAAAAATTTTATTTATTGCCAATAAAAATTTAGTTTTTTATTATTAACCAAATAATAAATATAATTTTTTTTATTTTATTAATTTGAAATTATTTCTAACTCACAATAGTAGAAATATTTTATTAAACTCAAAAAATAAATTTGATAATAAACATATATATTTATAAATGATTACGATTTATAAATGTATACGTTACGATTATAAACATATATTAACAAGAATAAATTATTTATTAATAAACCAGGATTTTTATTTATTTTATTTTAACTTATCCTACGAAAATTTTGGTAATTTAATATTTGTTTGTATTAATAATAATAGTTAAAATTAAATTAAATTATTTTAATTTAAATTTGATATATAATTAATTATATTTTATTTTATTTAAAAAATATTTTTATTAAATAAAAAATTATATTTGAATTTTTAAAATTTACCAAATAATTATTTAAAAAAATAATTTTTTCAATTTATTAAAAAATTAATTTAATACAAAGATTGTTTCAATTATAAATTATATAATTAATTAGAAATAAATACATTAAAACTAATAAAAATTTTCAAATATATTTTATAGACAATAATAATTATATATTTAATACATTTAATATAGATTTTACAGTTTTATACATATATAAAACAATTTATAATTAATTTATTTAAACAAAATATATTTGCATTAATTTTTATTTATTTATAAACATAATTATGAGTTAACTCATATTTTCTTTATAGATCTAAACACAATTTGTATTTTATTGAAAATAAATAATATTAACCAAATTTATTTCAAATTTGCTACGGTCGTCCATATAAGGCCAAATTATATTTGGGATTTTGGTTTTTAAAACTCAAGCCAAAATCTAAAACTATCAAGCGTTGCTAATAAAATTTTAACGAAAATTAATTTTAAGTTAAATTTTACAAAATTATTACATTTATCAAATTAACAATAAAAGAACAAATAAATATTATTAAAATCATAAAATATAACGTCAATTGCTAATACTGTATAGCCAAAACTATTAATTTCTAAATTTAGATTAAATTTATTTAAATAATAAAATTATTTTACAGTTTAATTATTCAAAACAAAAATTAATCCTTTAATTAATTATTCAGATAATTTCCTCTTTAATTTAATATTATTAAATTTTTGTTATACTGAATAAAATATAATATTTTATATAATTTTTATTATATAAAAATGCAGAATATCTATTTAAATTTTTAAAATTTTATATTTAATGAGAAATATTTACATTTTATTAAATTAATTAATTTATTTATATATATTCAAAAAAACAAAATTCTAAATTAATAAAAAAAATATAAATAAATTTTTTAAAATTATTTATAATGTGATAAACAAAAAAATTGATAATTTAATTGTTGTTAATATAAATACGAAAAATCTTGTATCACATTAGAATTAAAAATATATAATTACAGTATACTCCTGTTATAATCATTATGTTAGTGCATTGTAAATCAAGTCATTATATTC
>JAQFXP010001339.1:0-19922 GCA_034693685.1 Belba bartosi
TAGAGATCCGATCCGAACCGATCCGAACATTTTTAGGTCAAATCCGGTCCGAATCCGATCCGATCCGGTCCGGTTTCAGTCTCTACTCTGACTAATAATACTAAATACTATACTATAGACTGCGTTATACTGTGAAGTGGTTTGAATGGCTATACTGTAACTGAATTCTTAGACTACTGTCACTGTTAGAGTACAGTACGTATAATATATATGTATATAAGTGTGAAGTTGTTGTGCGCTGTGAGAGTGAGCGTGAGTTTGAGTGTGAGTTCTGTGTATTCAGTCATTTGTGCCATTCGTTTGTTTACTCTTTTGTCGATTGCAATGATTTTACGGCCATTTAATCGACAAAATTCATTCAATTAAGAAATGATTGTCAGAAATGAGTGATAAAAGTGTGCAAACAATGACTCGATTTACAAATGATTGCAATTACAGTCAAATTAATTGCGAATTTAATTGCAATTAAGTCTTGAGATGTGAATCAGTTTGCGGACCAATTGGTGCTTCGATTATATGCGTTATCTCAACACTAAATACACTAAATATTTGATTTATTTTTTATGTCTACTCTTCTGGTGCTCTCAACACAACCTCTAAAGCGATTGCAATACTATTTGCAAAAACAAAGTCTTATTTTACACCAAATTTACTCATTTTTATTCATAACATCTTGTGGTCAGTTAGTGGACAACTAGTGGTCAGTCGTATCTATGGGTTGTGTATATTCGCAGCCCCGACGCCCACACTCTTCAGCCAACAGTTCCAATGCAGACAATCCGAGGACTTTTCACGTAAGCCATCGATGAATGTCTTGAATTGACTTTTCTTTGAATCCAATTCTCATTTCTATTCATTGTTTGTCCGAAAGGTATGTAATGTCGACGACAGGGGAACGGAAGTAAACTTTGGAAAAATAGAGATTACCGACAATGACCTGGCCTTACACCAGAAGGGCAGGAATTCCATCTACTGGTCGCTCAGGTATGCAATAAATGTTTTAATAATTTGCCACAAAATCAATATTACTTTCACTCAATTGTTGTTAACTTTATTTTGCATTCATTTAACTAATTGTCTGAAAAGGTCTTTACGTCGTTATGGTTTTGACGCCGAGTTATTCAGTTTCGAATGCGGCCGGAGATGTCCAACGGGTCCGGGTATGCAATCTATTTAAACAATAACTAACCCCTGTCCACCCGCCCCACACTTGAGCTAACCTAATCTAAGCTGAGCTAACCTAACTACCTGACCTGCACAGGTATCTACGCTTTCAAATGTACAAATGCGGAACAGCTGTTCAACGCCTTGCAAGAGGCAATCCAACAGTGCACGAATACACAGTTCCCGATGTTTGGGGGCGGACCCATCATGAACGGCGAGTTGAATGGCCTGAACGGTCAGTCAAATATGTCGCCACCGGAAGTGGGTCCGCGATATCCGGTTCGGACGAATGCCCCGCATCTGTACAGCAATGATATTCACGAATACATAAACTCTCCGTTTTATGTCAATACTCCGGCTATTCTGCAAAACAATACTTTAAACTCATCTCAAAGTCAACAGCCATTGCCGACCACCAGAACCGACGTCAACACCAATTACGCAAAGTTAGACGATTTGGTCCGCTTTTACGTCAACATTAAGACTCCTTCGGCTGTCTCTCAATTGCCACAACAGCCGATAAATGGCACCGAAAGTCAATCCCCGCCTCACTCGCCGACGACTCCCACTGCAGATCCGGTCAATTACATAGTTCTGGATCTGGACCAAAGCCAGGCCTCTGGCCAGCCAACAGTGGTGACGACCGCACCGGCCACTCCAGTCTCGAAGACCCCAACGATGGACTACCCGCCGATCAACATCTCATCGACAGCAGTGACACCACCGCCGACGCCGACCTCAGTCTCGCCTCCAATGCCATACGCCCAGATAGACTTCGCCAAAACGGTCGCCCTCTCGACCATAAAAAGATAATATAAGACATCACTCGATATACTAGTCTTAAGTCGTCTCAACTCAACTGTTGTCTCAACTCTTCGAAATCATACGAAATATAAATAATTTGACGAAAAATATCTATTTATATAAAAATAATGAAATTGTTAGTCATTTACGCGAAAACTGTCCAAAAATAAGTCGAAAATTGAGTCTAAAATAAGTTTTGTTTTTTGGATTACTTATTATTGATAATCATAAGTATAATAACAAAAACAGTTATCCTATTCTCTAATGAAGTGTTCGCTAACTTTTACTTAACAAAAGTCGCAATACTTTTATATTTGATAACAATTACAATATATATATATATATTAGTCTTTATTTTTGTTCGAATTTCTTGATTCATATTTACGATTATTTTATTATATAAATGAGTTCTTAATTAATAATTATATAGTTTTAGTCAATTCTAATATAATATTTGTTTTTGAATAAAATTAATTTTCAGTATATTTACTATAATTGTGTAAATAATTGAATTTATTAGTTGACTAAAAGGAAAAAACTTTTTAAACACAAAATGCGATAATTATATGAATTAGACATTGAATTTGTCGACAATTCTGTAAATTAAATAAAACAACTTTTAGCTTAAAAACAATTGCATAAACTGTAAGACATTTTTTGTCTAAATTATGTGACAAATAATTTGTGTAATAATTGTGTTCTGAAAAATGTTTTTAAGTTTTGAGTTCAAATAATTTTTAGAAAACAAATGAAGTGAAAAAAATTGTATATTTTTACAAACTATTTGATTGATTGTCTCAAATAAAGTGAAATTATTTGAAACTAAAAAACTTTTAAAATTAATTTTATTTGAAATTGAAATGAGA
This sequence comes from Belba bartosi, assembly GCA_034693685.1. Classification (NCBI taxonomy): domain Eukaryota; kingdom Metazoa; phylum Arthropoda; class Arachnida; order Sarcoptiformes; family Damaeidae; genus Belba; species Belba bartosi. The sequence continues at coordinate 2,835 of JAQFXP010001339.1, forward strand.
AGACCATTTACCGGAGCATGTGCTTGTTTAATTGTTTATTTTCTCCCAAATTTTACCAATAATATTTGACACAATCAAAATTTTATCAAACTATTGCAAATAAATTTTGTTTAAATAGTAAATTAATCATTAAATTTGTTTTACGTGGCATTGCAAGCAATTTATTGAACCAAGAGGGAATTCAAAACCTTTTTGTATTCATTAGTTTCGACTTTTTGTTTAAATACACTCAAAACTAGAGCACATAATATCAAAACTAAACAATAATATCAAAAGAATTATATATTTTTATTTAGAAAAATAATTTTGTTGAGTAAATCTGGATTAAGAGTAGATCTTTTCTTTGTAATAAGATTATCCGCAGTTGAGAGAATTATTATGTAAATATTAATGAGTTTTGTCCATAGTTTATAGTGACCCTCTAGTGATCCCTTTCACATCGCATTTCCCCTTCACTTCTGAGCACTTCACATCATTTTGCTATACTTGCCTTAACACATACCGTATTTCCTCACAGTTTAGAACATGTTCTTAAAAATGAAAATTAATTTTTAACTATAAGTTTAAAACAAATATTTATGATAATAATTCTAAACTTTGAATTTCAATGATTAAAACATCACAAAATTGAAAACATTTCAAAAGAAATAATAAGCAATCACTGGAATAAAGTAACGTATTTTGTATTTAAAATTTTTTCTGAATTACAAATCATTTATTATTTGATAGTTATATTAAAAAAAAGTTAATTGATATTAAAGTTATTGTTAAACAAAAATTTATAAAATAACTATATTATAAACGAGTTTTGAAAATAATAATTTAATTCAATAATTGAAAGTCGTATTCATTAGAATGAAAATCATGTTTTAAAAAAAATTAGCAAATTTTAATAAAACTAAAACCAATTAAGTTCTGAATTAACTGATAAAGACATTAAATCAGACGAATCCAAAGACTATAATTTAGGCTAATTTAACAATATATACAATAACACTAATTAGAATTATACGGATAAATATTAATTTCAATATTTTCGACAACATATTCAATATTAATATATTCATAATAAATACTTATGATATTATAATTTTCGAAATTAACAAATTCGACAATAATATTTTCTACTGTAACTTTTTTATTTAATATTTGTTATATCTATTTAGCCCAAAGCCCTCCTTTATATACAATATAGTGGTTCCAAATTTAACTATAAAATTGCAACTTTATTAATAATCAACAATTGTTTAATATTTTAACAATTGCTATCAATTAAAGTGATATAATCACAAAATTAATTTAAGAATTATAAGCAAATAATTTATTTATCCTATTAAAACAATAATATTTAATTTAATAAATTAAAAAATATTTTGACTAAACTGCAAAAATTTGTTTTAGTGTTTGTGACTAAAAGTCTGGATTGGGATTGAAAACTAAGACAGGCCTCCGGCGCACATAGTGGACGTGACTCGAACTTTGACTTTATTTTTATCTATTATTTCTTATTTGCCTTTCTATGCCTTTACTGTTGTATTCAAAGTTAAACTTTTCAATCCTTTTCTAATGACTTGATGTTCAAATATTTTAATACTTTTGTTATTGAGTTTTATATCAGTTTTAGTAGTTTTGTTGTCAAGAATTGCCATTAATTGCCGAGAAGTATAAAAAGGCCATTAATGTCTGAATTCGGGGCACTCTTCTGTTTTTTGTATCCAGACGTGAGTTACAAGAAGTCAGAGGTTTTTGCGAACTCTTTGTAGACCAGGTCCGAGAAGGCAGTCGACGACGTTCTCGAATGGACAAAGTGTTCGGCAATCTAAGCCACGAATAGTATTTGTTAATTGTCTTTAAGTTAATAGTTGTCTTATTTTTGAATTTGAATAAAAAGTATATTATAAATGACACGAGTTTTGCCATTTATTAAATATTTATTTAAAGAGTTTTAAGTAGTTTTATAATAAGAAGTTTTAAGTAGTTTTTAGACAAGAGTTTAGTCAATTTGTTGCCAAATTGAGACACAGTTTGACAAGAGTTGAGATCCGACGGTAGAGAAGAAGACTTCAAAGCCGTAAAAGAGCCAAAAGTTATTGCCATTTGTTGTGATTCGCGTATCTCCATCTGAGTTCACCCAAACCCCCAAATAATGGCAGCGCCCGTACACTATAAGGCGGGCGGCCCGTTATTAAACCTTAAAGAGACACAGAATAACTAATATACTTTAAGTGTAAAATTTACTGCAAACTATTACCATGTTAAATACTCCTGAGAGCACATCAAAATTCTTACACACATTACGAAAATTATTTCTTTATTAAGACAAAAATATGATACAACACAATAACACAAAATATTAATTATTGATAAGAGATGATTTGAATTACAATTAATATAATAATTATGCTCGGAATCATTTGGCAAACAATTAATGTTAAACTTATTGAAATATTTTGATTCGACTTCTCTCACAACATGTCTAACTGTTTTCCCCCAATCCCTAGAACTAATTTCTTTGAAAGAATCCGATAATAATTTTTTATATTCTTTAAGATTATTATTAAAGTTTTTGTGTCCAACTATTTGTTTTTAATAATTCCAGATTATTTCAATTGAATTCAAACAACAACAATAGATAGGGAGTCTGATGTGATGATAATTAAATTTTTTTATTATGTCATCGACATAGTATTGAGCCTTTTTGGAATTTGTTTTACAATTTCTAATAATAATATTTTTATTTAAGTTGTCTTCAAATTCAATTCCATTATTGTTTAACCAATTGTTTTTATTGATTGAATGCTTGAACACTGTGTCGGCCTTTTATTATATTGACAGCTGTGAACACTGCAATTGTTATAAATTACGACTGTGTTCGCATTAATTGTGTTTCGATGTATTTTTCAAATATTTGTGCATTAATTTCAGTTTTATAAACAATTAGTTCTGCATTTTCGATAAAACCGTCTTCAGGCCCGGCATTAATGACTGAAAATCGCACTTCTTTTCCTACACTATTATTTATTTTCTGTATTTTTTTAGTCAATCGGTTGCAATATTTTATTGTTGACGTAATTCTTGTGACGGGGGGTTTCTGACCATTGACTGAATACAACTTGACAAGTTTTAGTTTTCCAATTAAAAATTCTTTAATGAATTTTTGAATTAGCACAGTTATTATAATTTCTTCTATTATTATTATTTTTGTTTAAAAATATAGATAACCCTAGTAAAATATCGAGTCTTTTGGTAACATGAAGTGGTGTTAAATGTAGTTGTATCTGAATTTTGTAGGGAAAGAAATCCAGTTTTACTTTCATTATTCTTCGGAGACTTTTTCTCGAAATAGCCAAATGTTGTGACGCCTTTGGCTGCGATGTTTGATTCAATTCTGTAAAAAGTTGTCGTACGCGCTTAACATTCTCAGGAGTGGTAACTGTCATCACACGGCCTGTTTTAGACTCTTGGTCATCCAAAACAGATCCTGTGCGACCAAACTTATCCATTAATTTAAAAAAAAATGCATTTTAATTAAAAATTTAAAACAAAATTTAACATTTTTTTTCGAAAATAATTTGTAATAAATTTTTACATTGTTATAGTTGATACAGAAATTGTAGAATGTTTATTGATTTGCCTTTTAAATGCCCTTTGAGTCGCCGATGGACTTTGTCCTTTTTAATAGTAGAGTCGTAAAATAGTCACTCTTTCAGTAATGCTATAAAGAGTCCTTGTAGTAGCCATATTTAATTATTTTTCTAAAATAAAACAAACAAATAAAGACCAATACATATATGACTCAATCCATATTATAATATTTAAAGTTTAATATCAAATAAAAAATTTACAATAAATTTAAATTTTGCATAACATATTTATATAATCAACCTTGTAGTTCTGTAATATTCTACCGAGTACTTGGTATTTTTTTTATAATTTGAAATGAGGAATAATTTTACAAAAATATTTAAACAAACCAAATTAAAATCTTTTTTAAAAATTTATTAACTTTTGAAATGTTTATCAACCTAACAAACAAAAACAATGTATTTGCAGTGTTCCAAGTCTAAACAAGTAGAAAATTGCGAATATGTTTTTTTATATTTTAATTAAAAACTAAATATAAATAACAAATATTATAAAACCTAAAATTAAATTTATTTCTAAAAATAAAAAATGTGCATATTATAAATAAACATAAATATTTACTATATATTTATTAATTTTAAAATATAAATTGCTAAATAATACGATAAGTCTTAGACGGCAATTTTATAAATCAAGTATTGGAGTCCCGTTTACATATCAGTTTTTTCAAAATCAGACAATAAATTAGTAAGTAGTTTAATATTCTATATTAATTTTTTAAATATTTTAATTTAAAGACTATTCAATATGAATATACGGGACTTATTTATAATGCCAATGTCCATGAAATAATTGCTTTAGTTATGTTTCTCTTTAAAAAATGATGTTTCTCAACAATGGTTAACTTTTCATACCATGTTTGAAATTGTTTAATTATTTAAAATATATTTTATTAAATTTAATTCATGTATGTTTTTGGTTAGTAGCTTATCGGGTATAAATTTGATATAACAAAATTAAATAATTGAATCAAATTAAATAATTTAATTAATTTAATAAGTTTAAACAATTTGCTGTTTACTTGTGATACTGCGTCTTAATTTTTAATAAGTTTTGATATCTGAATAAATTCTCTATACGTTTATCATTATTTGATTTGGCGCTGACGTCAACTGTAATTCTGATATCAATGATAATAAATTCTACTTTTATATTAAAACTCCCACATTGCTCAACATTACCCTGGGCCTACTTTCTCTTTTACAAAACCTCTCATTCATTTATTACGTATACAATACTTTCCATAAATCAACCTTTTTCTAATTAGTTGTGACATATCTTCTAACTTTTTACTTTAATCTCATGGGATTGCCAACGATCAGCAGCTCATATCATACTCTGATTTGAAAATATTATTTCAGTTTTTAAAAGTTATAAAATTGAATTGAGACGGAAAATAGAAAGAGAGTAAAGATAGAGCACTTGGAACTTGTTAGATATATTTCATTACTATTGTGTAATTTATAAGGCTCTTCAAAAGCCTTAAAAATAATATGCTCGAAAAAAAATCCGAAATATTTTGAATAAAAAAGAATTAAATTTAGTTTATCAATTTTAAATACATATATAAAAATTAAAAATATTTTCTAATTTAATTACAATTTGTTGCCCTTGGCAGCACACACTCTCTGTTGCTCTCCCTTTCTGTCCTCCATATTCAGAGGCACTCCCTTTTCTCAGAAACTCTGTTTTTGTCTCAATTTTGTTTTTCTCCTTTTCAAGTCAATTCCGAAAAGTTTTGTTCTCAAATCAATGTGTGTCTCATTTCGTTGCCTTCAATCTGTTCACAATTAACACAAAAGTGTTATTCAATTGTAGCAGAGCTTAACGCTCTGATCAGTTGGGTTGAGGTTCAGTTCAAATCTGGCCTCTCTTGTGTGTGTTTCACCCAAACCGAATGTTTGTCTTTTTGTCTGAAAGTCCAATTAAAATCTCAATTCAAAATAAAACCTAATTTTAAAATTTTTTATAATTGTTTCTCAATTTTTGTTCGCTCGCGAACCCCGACCGAACACGACCGACCACTTCGGCCACAACTTGGGCAACAAATTAAAAATAAAAAATACAATTATAAAATAATTATAAAAATAAATAAATACTTTTAAATATTATTTTCAAATTTCAATTAAACATAACATTCTTAGCATGCGCCCTTATTAATATATAATATTCTAATCCCTTTTTGAGTAAATAAATAAAAATAAGTTTTTAAAATGGAAATTCGTTTAAGATCAAATGCAAACAATTAGATTACTTCGGTTTTTGAGAAAATATTTATTTTGTTTTATTGTTTGTAGATATTTTGTAAAGTGTCTTGAATTGTGTTTAAAATAGATTTTGTAATCATTTCAAGTTCTTTATAATGCCGGTCAGTAAATATCTTACCGAATATGAAATAAGGATAATCGACGGTAATTACCGACCGGAGTGTCTATTCTATCAATCGCCTACTTAATATCCGGCCAATACCTGTTAAAGATTATTTGTTAAAAGAAGAAAATAATGGGATTAAAAGGCAAACAAAAGGAAACATAAAGTTGACAAATGGGAACCTGATCCAAATATTTCGGTCAATAATAATTTTAAAAGAATTTACTACTTATTGAGGCGAATCGCATAACACAGTTGAATAAAATTAAGTTCAATTTTATTAACTGTACTTTTGTAAGCGCATACGTGACTCTAATCGCTATTATTACACTAATATCGCGATTCATATCTGTAAACTGTACTTGTTTAGTTCACACACATGACTATGTATCGCATATAACCAAAATGTATATCTAATTTTACTTCAGTTGCTTCTTAATCCAGTAAGTGCTCAGTCGCTGCACTTTCGACGCACTTCAGTCCAGTGCAAACCATTCGCTCAATAGACCCGTTAGCGCTCAGCCGCTCATCAGTTGTATTGTGTTTATAAATCGATATTAAAATAAAGTTAATTGTTATTAAACGCTTGTAATCTAATTCTCATCGATTCCCGACACAATTCCTGTCGACACAAGACAACTGGTCCACTCAAATCACAACTAATTCGCATTCGCGCCGTTTCTATCTCCCGATACCGCTCGCGCTATCTCAGGACAGACACCTTGAAGTCGCTTTCGACATGACGTGACGCTCCCGAAATTCGACCCTCACACTATTAATATTTTTCCTAAATCTACCGAAAACTTTTAATTTTGGCATAAATTTATTTGCATTTTGTGTAATAATTTTTAAATTGTAAATTATGTTTAATTTTTATTTTTGTAAAATTTGTTTTGAATTAAAATAAATTAAGTTTTTATTTTGGGTTTAAACGAATTACTTTGAGAGAGTGTGTGTGTTAGCTGAAGGTGTTTTGTAAATGATAGGTTAGTGCCGTAGTATATATTTAATCAATATTTTGTGTTTTATTTTAATATGTATTTATTTTTCAAAATCTTGTATAACCTAATATGTGAGGCAATACGATATATATTAATAGGTTTTTAATAGTGCATATTTTCGTTCTATTATATAATTTGTCCAATTTTGTAAACTGCCGACTTTTGCCGCACATATTATTATTTGGGAGTTTGAAGAACCCGATTGATTAGTTTGTAGTTAGCTCCTTGCTAAGTTTCAACAAAATTTAAAACAATTTTACTAAAAGTTGACAATTTGGCTAAAAACAATTTAAACAGATTAAACTGAATTTAATCTTATTGGAATAAATTTAAATCGTTAAGACATTAATGTTAAATATTATCTCTGATTAACGTTATAATCAGAGTCTGACTAATGTTTAGTTAGTATTAATACAGAGCGTCGACTGTATCTGATGTTTACTATTCTCTGGAAAAGAAGCGCATGTTTTACGACTTGCTATAAATACAGCGATAAAAGGAATAAATGCGCAAAATATTTGTAACTGAAATACATTGCAATCGAATAAAAATAGTCTACAATAAGTAAGGAATGAATGTATAGTTAGTGAAAGCATATCGTTATTTGATATAAAAAACATATCAGAAATAAATTTCTTCTTTAAATTGAATTACATTTCGGATTGTCTTTACAGTTGAGTCCATCGATTCAATTGAAATGAATGTAAAGTATATATTGCGCTAAAGTCGGACTCAAATTGTGGTCAAAATTATTCAATTGAGAGAACAGATTGTTTTGACGACAAGTGATCAGAACTCTAGACATACGCAGAGTATCGGCAGCGGTAGTGATCACTCGACTGAAGATCGAAACAGTGCGGACTTGAAGGGAAAAATGCCGAACATTAAGGTATTCAGTGGTTCCAGTCATCAGGATTTGGCCAAAAAGACTGTCGAAAGACTCGGTATTTCAATCACAACAACCGATCTATTGATGAAATTTTTGATTATTTTTTCTCATAATAGGTATCGATTTGGGGAAAGCAGTGCTCAAGAAGTTTAGTAATCAGGAGACCTGGTATGCCATCTGACCTCTATATCGATTCTAATTTCTGTCTCTCTTTCCATTAACTTCTTATCACTCTTTCAGTTGTTTTTCCGTTTTTATCGCTTTTTTATATTTTATTTTGTGATAAAATTTTTTAGTTTTTGATTATTATTTTCTTTAATTTTTCTTTTGCTGTCTCTTAGGCTTAAAATTATTGTTTTTAATTATTTTTTGCTGAACTGATTGATAAAAAAATTATTTGAGAAAACTGTTGAATAATAGTTGACATTCCCTTTAATGCGATTTACAGACTATAGACATATTGTATATGTCTTTTGAATTTATTTTTGTTTCTAATTCATAGAAAAACTTTGCGAAGCCTTGACTTTTGAGCTCTTATTTTGATAACAAGTTTGCAAATGTTTTATTGAACCTAAACTAAACATTAATTAAATTTAATTATTTATAACATTTCTATTCTTTCAAATCTTAATTTTTTTTAATTACACAAAATATAATAAAAGAAGAAATGATTTTAAAAAATGAATTTAATTGAAAATAAAGTGTAGAAATCGGTGAATCTGTGAGAGGAGAAGACGTGTATATAATCCAAAGCGGTTGCGGAGAAGTGAACGACAATCTAATGGAGTTATTAATTATGATCAACGCTTGTAAGATAGCGTCTGCACAGAGAGTTACAGCAGTTATACCTTGTTTTCCATACGCCCGACAGGACAAGAAGGATAAGGTTTGCCAGTTATGGCTCTCAAATCAAACTCTTATTTATTAAAAAAAAAATTCTTAACTCTTCAGTCGAGAGCACCGATTAGTGCGAAACTTGTGGCGAATATGCTGTCGGTGTCCGGCGCCGATCATATTATAACAATGGATTTGCACGCGAGTCAAATACAAGGTATGATTACTCTTATAATTCATTAGTTGGCAATTAATTTCCGGATTTTTATTCAATTATTTCCTGTTTTATAAAACGCACGACATTTCCAATTCATTAGTCATTTGAATAACTTTAAAACAATTAGACAATTATTGCATTTATTAAAAGTTATGTCATATCTAAAAGTTTACAAAAATTGTTTAAAACTTATTATTGATTTTAATGTTTATTTTTAAAGGATTTTTCGACATTCCGGTCGACAACTTGTTTGCAGGTTTGTTAGTCTTAGAAAATTGACTTTTAATGAATTGATTATTTATTGCATTATTTTAATTATATATTTATTTTTGATTGTGTGCAGAGCCGGCAGTTTTGAAGTGGATTCGGGAGAATATCCCCGAATGGCGTTCTTGTATTATCGGTAAATTGAATAATTATTAATAATTATAATGAAATGAATTATTTATAATTATAATTATATCGCTATTCAGTATCCCCGGACGCTGGGGGCGCCAAAAGGGTGACCTCAATAGCGGATCGACTGAACGTAGACTTTGCGCTCATCCATAAGGAGCGAAAGAAGGCGAACGAAGTGGCGTCGATGGTATTGGTGGGCGAAGTGCGCGATCGGGTGGCTATTCTGGTCGACGATATGGCCGACACGTGCGGCACTATATGCCACGCGGCACAGAAGTTGTCCGAAGCCGGAGCTTCCAAAGTGTACGCCATTCTAACGCACGGCATCTTTAGTGGTCCGGCCTGTGAGCGCATAAGTAAGGCTGCGTTGGAGGCACTGGTCGTCACTAATACTATACCTCAGGAGAAGAATATGAGAGAATGTCCGAAAATACGAGTTAGTATTGGTTTTATATTAATTATTTTCAGCAATTGATTGACTAATTAATGAATTTTTTCCTTTTGTCTGTCCGTTCCCTTCCAGTGCATAGACGTAAGTATGATTTTGGCCGAAGCCATACGTCGGACCCATAACGGCGAGAGTGTCTCCTATTTGTTCTCAAACGTTCCGATGTAGTGATGACTGCATTTATCGCTAAAAAACTATTAATTAGTTTATATTAATTGTTATAACGATTTGTACGAATGAATGATAAAAACAAATACTTTTCTTTTCAAACAATTTTTACGCTTTTAATTGTCTTTTATTATTAATTTAGTGCCAATTAATTCAATTAATTTACATTCCATTCAATTTGAGTAATAATTATATAGTTTTGGAATTTTTTTTAAGTTTTATTTTTCACTCTTTTTAGTACAAATGAAATAAAGTTTTGACTAATTTTTAAGTCATAATAGAAACCAATTGATAATAAACTAATTTCATAAATGCATGAAATTTTAGTTAAATATTCATAATATTTGAATTGTTTTTATATGTTTTGCTGCAATAATACATACGAATGAATAGAAAGTTTGCATTTTGTTAATCTCGGGTAAGAATTAAAAATCGATTTTCTGTTTATATTCGCAAAAAATAAACAAATCTTATAAATAAAGTCATCAAAAGTCTGAACCAATATTCGAAGTTTTGATTTATTTTCTACTTTTTATTCCTTTATAACCAACAGATATCTCACTTCACGGCCGAAGCCATAAGACGTAATCATAATCGAGAGAGTATTGGCAGTCTATTCAAAGAAGTGCCCTTTTAGTCATTTCTAGTCACTGTTCACACATTAGCTTTCATTTGATTTTTATTGAATGTTTCAATTGTTTTGTATTTAAATTTGATATTTAATTACCCGTAATATAACAATACATTTAATACTATATTGCAATGAATAGCCTTAAAAATAGTGATAAAAAAGATATAACAATAAAATTAATAATACATACAATCGAATCAATTAAAGTGCACTCATTTTAAGACATTATATAACAGACTATTATTACAAATAGTTTTTTAAATTCAATTTAAGAACAAATTAATGAATAAATTTATGTAAAACTAACGAAAGCTTTAAAACTGCCAAAGAATTGAATAAATGTTAATTTAAATCTAAAATAAATTTGGCTTTAATTGGAGTCGTAGTTGAGATCAGGTCTGGTCAGTTGTCATGACTGGAGCTGTTGTAGTGGTTTTGTCTTTGAATTGAAATTATTTGTTCATTGATTTCAATTAAACATCGGATTAAAACTTATAAGTGAAGACAAGATTTATAAGCAAGAATTGGTTTTAAATGTTAAAATTTGTTTGAAATTTATAATAATATCAGAAATAGGCATCAAATATGAATTCACAGAGAATTTGGCACAAATTGGAAACTAAGGAAAGTTTTGAGAGATTTTTGGACAACAGATCAATGATTGGAAAAACTAAAAATAAATTTTTAAAAATATTAAATTAAGAAACTTTCAAAAGAAATGTTATCAAACTTACCAATAGTCTTGGGCAAAAACTATCTTGGCCAACATTAGCCAACTTTTGGCCAGAAGTGCAAAAACAGTCCTTTTCTAATCATTTAATCCATTTTCAATCGGAATGAGAGAAATGATTGTTTTTATAGTGATTTCAATTATTTGATTTGAATTATACATTAGCTTCCTATAAGACAACACCCGTTTAATGAGTGCTAATTAAAATAAAATCATTAAAGCTTTTAAAAAACCGATTAATCGCTTGAAAGCCTTCAAAATCCAAAATTAAACTTTCATTTCAGTAAACTTTTAGTTAATAATAAAACACTAATTACTGATCAAAACCACTAATAAGTCAATAAACTTAATGAAAACTTTAATTTAATTATTGATTTTCAATAAATCACTTTAACTGCTCTAGAGTTTCAAATATAAAAAAAGAAATAATAATATTAATCAAAGATTCGAAACGCTTTTTAATTAATGGTTGTATAAAAAGCAAATCTTATTTCAATTCCTGGTCTCTTGAAATCAAAATGAATTTAATAATAACTAAAACCATCCGGACTTACAATCAGTCGATCCAATAATGCTATCCGTATCAGTCATTCGCCTCTTTGGCTGCATTTTTGTGCTTTTACTAACTTTTGTGTTGTGTTCGTCGCAAAAGGCATTCCTCAAAGGTTTGTATCAATTCGAACCACATTTTCACGAATTGGCTCTCAATTTGATCCAACTCTCGAAGGACTACTCATTGGAAGTCTTTTAGGTCACGGAAAGAAATCGTTGCTTCACGACAAGGAGTTCAAAGGTCACGGCAAAGACGTCCACCACTACGAACCACAAGGAAAGGAATATGTGCCTATGCCTGTTCAAAAGGAATTCGTTCCTGTCCCGATACATGACGAGCCACATTATATACCGATTTAGCAAGTTTAAATTTGTTTTTTTCAATTGATCTGTTGTTTTAAAATTTTTGTTTTTTTTAATCTTAAAGTATTGTGAAAGACTGTCCATTCAAGAAAGGATATTCGTCACTCCCGGCCTCAATCCCCGACCACATCCACGATCACAACCATAATTATCTCTTCGACGAGTCTAACAATTACGAGCAAAAAGACATGGATTATGGCTCGAATTATAAGGAATCTTATGATTCACGCGAAAGTCGCGACATTCGTGTCCGCAAATCGGCCAAAAATTCAGACAACAATGAAGACGACAATGAGAGCAATGATAACACCGTCAATATTAGTATTAAAGCTCAAAAAGGGTTTGCTAACTAAATTTGCAATCAATTAAATTTTGTAAAATTATTGTTTAAGTTTATTAAGTTAAATTTAATGTTTTTTGTCTATTATTTGTTATTTAATTAAATGTTTAAATTATTTAGTTCTCATTTAATTTTCGATTATGTAAATTATTTTATCAATGTGAAATTATAAATATATTCATCAACTGCAAAATTTTTTATTATAAAATCAACCTGTTATTACAAAGTAGCATAATTTGCATTTAAACAATTCTAATCTATTAAATAGCTTAGAATAAATGCTGAATATTCTCACAAAATATAAAGTTTTAGAGATTTTTTAAAAATTAATTGTCATGTTTCATTTTTAAAGAGCAAGTTGGGTGTAACCAAATAAATACTCAAATATTAATTATTACTTTAAAAGTAAATAAAAGACAATAAATATGTGCTTTAATCTAACAAAATACAAGAAAAAATCTATATATCTATAAACTGTAATAAAAAAATAGTGCGAAAATCATTAAGTTTAATATAACGTCTGCATTAGTATCTCTAAGAAACTTGACTGTGATATCCGAAAACTGTCTAAAATGTGTGAGATATCACAGTTTAAGTTTCTTTTGCAATTCAATACAATTTCTTCAAATTGTCAAAACGTTTTAATTTTATGTCAAAAAAAATTAAATCAAATGTCAAAACAACTCCGAATTAGTTAAAACAAAATGAAATTTTAATTTTTCTAAAAATCTCTATTTAAATGATAAAATTTGTGAATTAAAAAAGTAATTAAAATAAATAAATGAATAAATAACTTAATAAAATGATAATTTGTTTATATAACACAAGGCAGTTGAGTGTAACGCATTGCAAACCCTATATAAAAAACAAACTAGATTAATTTTTGAACAAATATTAACAATTGAGTCAATAATAATTTACCGGTTTGTGAGTTAAAAGCATTGTTGAAGTGATCGCCATTAGTCCTCACCTTTAGTTGAAAGGGTTTGGATCGGGCTTTCGGTTCAGACAATCATTAATATTAATGTATAACTCGATTGTAATTATGACATAAAAATTGGAAACAATACTCACAAATGACAAAGTCGTGGTCCAGTAGTTTTGCGCCACAGAATCTGTCCTCTCCCTGTCCGGTGCCCTCGAGTGATCCCTGATCTATGCCGACAAAGTCGTCGAAATTGCACAGTTGGCCACTGGCCCCGCCTTTGCACACAAAGGGAAACAAATTTAATGTTAGTCTAATTGTTGGCAATTGAATGGCTAACCATTGCAGGTTCGGTGTGGGAACAGAGGGTCGTGGTCTGGTGGCTGAACACCGGGAAGTGCTGCCATGTTCTCTGAGGGTAGGGTTTTGCCCGATTTGCCCGAATTCATCGGTACGAATGGAAAGGGATGCGAACACTCACCGAATTCGGTGTCTTTTCCTATAATTAGTAGAAAAAAGAGATTTAATAAATGAATGAAAATTATTGTCAAAACAGTGTTCGAGACCTTCGAACGGAGCGCCAAAGAGGAAAGATCCGGGTTCTGCAGTTTCCCACTTTATGGCACAGAAGTTCTCTTCGGTTCGGATGCATACTGTGTAGCGCAGGTTTGCCAAATACCTGGCTCTGAATTCTATCTAATTAATCGATTGTATATTAATATCTATTTGTTTTACAGCATTTATTTTATTCTTAAAAAATAATTCAAATATTTTCGTGTTATGTGTAAACTTGTAAGCATGCAAAAATAATATTTATTCAATTTGTATGCATTTTATAACTTTTTTAATTTTCTAAAATTCAATAAGAACCAATGTAGTTCATGTAGTAATTTATTTAGAGTACAAATACTGGTATTATTATTATTATAAGTTATAACAAAAACTTTAATGCAATTGCTTTATAATATTTGAGTGAACTATAAATTGAGCGAACATTGGCATTAAAATGCATTAAAGAAATTGACTGCAAATCAATAAATGGTTTGATAAGCGATGTATGAATACATGCATTAAACTATTGTAATCGACTCAAACTCATTATAAAGTCTGCATTTATGTCATTTCGAGTGATTAATTGATCTCTGGTTGCAAAAGACAATTGCATATCAAAACTAATTTCTCATTTTTATGCGACTAAACATTTATAAAATTACTTTTTCCGTTCGCTTTGATTAGATTTGAGATTTAAGCTATTGTACAGAGAATTGAAATTTTGAAAAATTGTCAAAAAACTGAATCATTACTTTTGGCCCATAATTGAAGCTTTTGATGACATCAGTGGGCGATCGATAGTATTGGAGACACCCGGACGGCGCCATATCTAGATTATTGCACGGAATCATATTTATCTTTATTTTCCACTTTCGGTTTATTCGGTTCCCATTCGTCACAATCGATAGAACCACTAAATAAACAATTAACGATTAATCGTGTTTTGAGCAGTTGTTAATGCACAATTCGTCAAATTACCTGGGTTAGCACTTCCCCGACCCATATCTATATAAACTGTTCGAATATAATAAATATAATATAAGATCATTAATGTCTACAAAAAATTGATCGTTTGTTTGACACTAACTATGTTGGCCTCCATTGTCGCCACAGATAATCGGCAGACGTTCGCCGACTGTAGTTCTCACCATAAATGAATCGGTAGTACAAAAGCCATTCTCATCCGGTTGTGATAACTGAAACTCTTCGAAGTCTAATCAAAATATTCATATTTAATCAAATTTATTGTTTTTTAAACTAAATTTAAGCTTAAATTCAAACCTAATCTCAATTGACAGACATTCGGTAGTTTCTTGACTGTCACCTAAAAACAGATTAATTGTTAATACAATTATAGTTAATCTCAAAACTTTGAAATGACTTTACTTGACAAGTGTTGGTGTCGTTCTCATAGTTAGGGTATTGTCGGTTCACGAATAGAGTTTCGTTTTGAAGAGTTTCTCCATTGCAGGTGAATTTGAAGGAACAACAGGCGGCGAAACCATTGGCTAAAATATATCTTAAAAGTTAAAAACAAATCAAAGCCTTAACTAATTCTTCAATTCAATTACCGCAGCGACCAATCACTTGTCCTTTTCTATTCAGACATTCATTCTTTAGATTTGAATCAATAAATAAGATAAGAAGTGAGTAAAGAGTTTAAAAAACATAAAACAATGGCAAACCTCGTAAAGACAAGTCCCTCCTTCCTCACTGTCCCCAACACAAGCCGTGTTCTGGAAGCGAATCATTGAAAATATTCCCGGAATAGAAATCGGGCGAATCATCTGTGCCTCCGAAGGCACACATCTGATGACAAGGAACAGACCCAATAAGGAATTGAAGATCATCTGCAAAATTGGTACAAAGATAGTCGTCAGAGATAAGCCACTAATTGCTGTGCTATTCGGTAATGTCGTCGTCGACTCGATTTACCTCAATTTTACACTTAATCCCTAATTTCTAATCGAAATCAAAACAGTTTTAAAGAATAAACTTTTAGAACTTTAGAACTAATCACTTAAATAATTTTGATAAAACTTCAAAAATAATTCTTTCGATAAATTTGATAAATGTTCTCATTTTGAGAAAATATATCTTAAAAATTCTTTTTAAAGTTTTTATGAATTGAGAGAATTTTTAATCAGAAAAAGGTATATAAAAACTCAAAAGAAAGAGTTATCTAAAATAATTGAAATTTTTTTCAAACTTTTAGTTTTCTTACCTTTGAGTTGAAGGAACGAAACGATAACTAAATTATTAGCAATAAAAGTGATAAAAACAATGACAAAAATTTAGTTTATTAATAACTAAAAGCTTAAAATAATTAAAAGTTTCATTTCTAGCGTTTGTTTGGTTTTTCAGTCGTTTACAGTTTCGGATTGAGTAACAGTTGTGCACAAAAACCCGGAAATTCAATGTTAAGGTCGTGTTAAGGCCTGAGGCGATGATGCTATCGATGGGATGCACACCAGAGCCAGAGCCATAGTTTTGGAGTTGGAGTCACAGACAGACACTTCGCAAAAATGTTGGCGTTTTTGGTGTTTCCAAATTGAATAACGCGGAGGTGAAGGTCATAAACGTTAGATAATAACTGAATTTAACAGCATTTTTGTGAAAATCCAATTCAGAATAAAAGACTTATTTTGAAGCACTTCCTTATTTTGAATCATACTTAAAGCTGTAACTATGGATCAAAATTTGGATTATTAAATGTTTTAGAAACACACAGAAACCTAAAATTTTAATAAGTCATAAATACTGTAGTAATGTTGAGTATCGTAATATCGAAAATCGTAATATTAAAAATCGAAAATTGTAATATCGAAAATCTTATTATCAAAAATTGTATTATCGAAAATCATATTTCAATTTTACCATTTTTGAAATAATACGATTTTTGATAATAGGATTTGCAATATTACAATTTTCAATTTTTAATATTACTATTTTCGATATTACCATTTTCGATATTACCATTTTCGATATTACCATTTTCGATATTACCATTTTCGATATTACCAT
>JAQFXP010001340.1:0-19919 GCA_034693685.1 Belba bartosi
ATTGTTTTTACATGCTTAGCAATTGGTATAAAATGTTAATTAACTCTTTTGAACTATGAGATTGAATCATCTCTGATCATGGTAATTTCAAATAAAATAAACATTAAAATTACGCATTTTTTAAAATTGTTGATTAAATAGTTGATATGAGAGTTAAGAATTGTAAAGTTTAAGCATTGCATTGATCCATTAATAGAAAGCATTGTTTGCATTCATTCAATCAGTTATACATTATACCTGTATATCAATACTACAGTGTTTTATAGTTTATTGTTTTGCCTTGTCAATACTTTTCTTGTTTTTATATATTGCAGTTGTAATTTGATTACAATTTATAGTCTACTTAATGCAGTCAATTATAAAGGAATAAATATTGTTGATTGTTGATTGTTGAATTGTTCAATTTTTTTATTTGTTATAGTTTTGCAAAAACTTCAATATTTAGGTAAAACTGCTTAATTGGTTTGCAATAAACATGTTTTTAATTTTGATTGATTATTTTATTAATTGACTTAATGTGTGAGCCATTCAAATCATCTATACTTCAAAGCCTTTAAAGTACTGTAAATGTTTAGATAAAATAATTCTTTACATCGATTTATAGCTGATTTACTATTAGCACAAAGTATTAAAAAACTTTATAATATTTACTTTAATTTTTTTTAATCAAGCAAAATTAACCGAATTATTTATCCAATAAGTCTCATTAATTTTTAAGTACGATGTAATAAACATGTGGATATAAACCAAACAATTGATAAACTAATCGATAACTATAATAAATTAGTTTGTTTACTACTATTTAACAGAAAACAATTATTTAAATGAAAAGAGAATTTTTAAAATAAATAAATTAAAAAACTGACAAAAACTCATATCAAGACTAATGACTCGCGGATGAGATGATAAACGATGTTTAAGAGTAGAATACCTATGAAGACAAATGAGGAAGTGATCAAAACCGTCGACTCATTTGTGAAAATGTTGTTTAGGTTTAAGATATAGCGAACCGAAACTTGATTTTATGTTAATTAAATTGACTTTAGAGTGTGTGTTGGCACCGGACGAACGGCACAAATATTTTTTAAAAAGTGATAATTTTGATGTCAATTGTGATTACAATGATTACAGTAATGATCAAAAAGTTTGTTTTTTAATGAAGCAAGAAGGATCTAAATTTTTCAATTACTTTAACGCATTCAAAGAGCAATTTAAATAACCACTTCAAAACAAGTTGAGTTAGTGTTTTACAAAATTCAATTTAATTGCGGTTTTATAGGACTATCATTTAATTTCAAGTAAATTAAAAATTATTTTATTAAAAAAAAAGTTTAGGATAATTACTGAATTAAATTTAAATTTAGTAAAAATTAACGTTGCTATTAAATTAATATAATCAAAATTAAGATTTTAAAAAACAGTTGTATCAAAAGCTAAAATTAAAACTAACAAGTAAGTTTTGACCAATAATAAGTAAATTTAGTTGCGTTTATAATTTTTATAATAAACAAGTATAGAGTTGTTGTATTTGAAGGGTATTGAATACAATTTTAAATTATCAATAAAATATTATTTCTTACCATAGAGTAGAGCACCAATAATAGCTCCGATATGCGGCGCAACCACACCGGCTGACCACCAATACTGAGAATCAAGTGCTCTTGAAGATAAATTTAGAATATCAATGCAAAAGTATGAATTGAATTTGAATATAATGAGTTTTATACTTGAAAACGTCGAGTCCATAACCTGCGAGGGCTGTGAATACTCTCGGGGCTAAGTCTCGGGCTATAGACCAATAGGTTATTTCGTTAATTAAAGGTTATATTCAAAGAAATAAAGACTTATTTTTTGTATTCAATAGTAAATAAAATTTATTTAAAAAACAAATTTCCGATAATATATGAATTGACTTGATTTATGACAGATTAAGGGAATTATAGTTAATTAAGTTTTACTTCTATACAAACTATAAAATAAAAGTTTTGAATATAAATTGCGAAAAAATAAGAATTGAAAAATTAAGATTAGAGTAGAAAACCAACTTACTTCTTGTTAGACATTCAGACTTTGTTACTAGTTTGTTTTTTATTTTGTTATTTGAACTACTTGTTCCAAAAGATTCCATTAGATATCATTTAAATTTGAATTTTGTATTTTAAATCAATAAAATAAAGTAATTATTCGTTACATTCATTGCTATAATTTTATTTTAAATAAATTTTATAATTTGAGCCTTTAATTTAAATTTAGTTAAATATATCTTTTTTATAAATATCATTCCTTTAATTGATAAGACATTTAGTATTTATTTATTTATTTTAATGATCGCTCAGATATTACATAAGATGTTTGATAGTATTAAAACTGTGGAGTATTTGCATAATTTGTATCTGATTTTAAATTTTAAAATATATTCTCAAATATTTACTAATTAGTATCAATGCTTAAGTATTTTAAATACTGTGTTTAAAAAAAGATTAAAAGAAGAGTTCCGTTAAAAAGTAGCTGAAAAAGAAAATATAGGAATTTGGTACAAGTTTTTCTTATTTAATAGCTCTTCAAAAAACTAGTCTTAAGTTTGCAAACATCCTATTTATAGGTACATACAATAATTTAAAATAAATTCAATTTTTTAAAATTTATTTATTTATTGTGCAATAATATCTAATTCTATTGTGAATAACGAGTATTTAATCAAATAATGTATTCTATTATATAATAATATTTTGAATAAAGAATAAGAATTTAATAAAAGATAGAAATCTTTGAAATAATTTATTATAAAATCAGCACTTTTTCAAACAATTAATTGTTTTATATGAATAGAAATACAGTATTAAGATTAAAATATTTGAAATGTTTACTAAAATTCAAAGCTATTGTGTTAATTAATTTTCTAAAATATATACTTAATATTAATATTTACTGATATTTTCAAATTCTTATTCAAAATACTGTTTAATAAATTATTTCAATAGTTCTGATCGTAAGAGAGATTGATATTTAACACCAATAATGAAATTAAATTGAAAAGAAAAATGAATTCATGTATTGAATGCGTGAAATGTACAATGAATTAAAATTTCGGGAAGTTTAAAACTTATGAACCAAATATTTTCTGGAATAAAAACTTAGTGAAATACATTTTAAATTTATCATTTCGTTTTAAATTTATTAATTCCATTCCTAAAGCGATAATTTCTAAACCAGAAGAAGATTTTGAAAAAAACATATATTTCTCATACTCTATGCGCTTAAATACTTATAAATTATATAATTGTTTGCAAACTATTTTACCGAAAGTGAAAACATTTTGCAAAAAAATAGTGGAATTTTAAGTGAAAAACAAACGCAAGAAAATAATTTCCAATTAAATTAAAATAAATATTTGAATAAAAATAAAAACAATTTACATCTAATTGGTTGGGGTTAAGAGAAAACAAAACAAATAAACAAATAATTGTCTTAACATAAATACCCGGATTGAGAGTTGCGCCACAATTGAAACCATAGGATATAATGAGTACACATACGACCAGAGCTAAGCTGATTGGTTGAAGAGCTCGCGGAGTGTTTATGCCCTTTTCGTCGGTGATCGCCATTATGGCAATCATGAGTATAGCGCACGAGAAGATCTGGTCTGCCATTACTTGGCCGACACTTAAATAGGTTTGCGGATAAGTAGCGAATATACCGCCCGTTAGGCTTACTTTGTCGAAAGTCTGGTTTGAATTTGCGGCTAATTTTCGGAATTCATTCTCGTATTCCTGAATCCCCTGATGATAGATCCCGAACACAATTGCCGCGCCTATGAATCCACCCAAATATTGACCTATGATTTAATAAAAAAAGTTTACCAAAAACTTCAAACCTAATGAACTGATCGATAGCATCATTAAGTATTTTGCTTTGCTTTCAATTTAGGTCTTTTTAGATTAAATAAAGAATCTTTGCTTTAGTTTAGTTACTTAAGTAGGTCTTAATCAGTGAATAAAATCAAAATTAAATAATTTATAATTAGAATTAGAATAAAAATATAAATTTTTATTTGGTCTAAATTGTCTTTTAATAAATGTAAAACATTTCAGTTGTAGGTTATAGCAATTTAAAATATATATATAATTTCTTCTGTACAACAGCACAGGCATGTTTTTTATATAAGTAGTTTATAGAATTTATTCCAACTTAATTAATAATTATTGAACTTTAATGCAAAATACAATTTTCTTTTTAATTTTCAAGTTTAATGCAGTTAAATACTAATATTTAATTTATAAACAACTTAAAAATAAGCTTGCATTATTTTTAGTAATTTTATCTAATCTGACTCTTAAATGGCATTTTTAGCATGGCATAAAATAAAAAATACTTATAAACAAAAATATATATTATATAATTATATGAATAATTACCCGGAATATAATAAAGAGCCTTTTTCCACGAAAACTTTCTTATACAACAGAGGGCTAAAGTGACCGCAGGGTTGAGATGAGCTCCAGATATAGGTATAGCAATGGTAGCGCCGATAAGAACTCCAATTCCAAAACCCAAACCAATTGATATATCACTCGAGCCCTTCAACACATTACTGGCCACTGCACCGCAACCCAGTGTCTAAACCGAACACAATTTTAATGTGTATTCATATTTTAATCAACTCTAAACTCAATATTTAATTAAATTTTTTAATTAATAAGACTAAAGAATATAATACTTACGACTATTATTAATGTACCCAAACATTCGGCAAAAAACTCTTTTATCGATTGATTCATTATTATAGATCCAAACGAACGGCAAAAACTTAATTCTGAATAATTGTAATAATAATAAACATAATTAGGAATAATAAATCAGTGGAAAAATAAAAGTTTTTTTTATTTATTAGATAACTAACAAAATGTTTGAATCAAAAGCTTAATGATGTGATGAACAGCGCTTTCGGATTAAAACAAAAATTATGAAAAAAACTGTTGTTTAATAATAATTGTTGTTTTACACGTCAACTGACTGACACGAAAAGAATTGGCAAAAAATAAGAATAAAATCTTTAAGTTTAAGAATAACAGCACAAACAGTGCGAACAGAAATCAGTTTTTTGAATGAATGACAAGTTTTTGTAGAAAATCTTTTCTAATGAATTCGAAAAGTTTTTAAGAAATTGGACTTTACTTATGCGGTCGAATCAAAACGTTTTAAAAAAGTTTGTGAATAAAGTTTTGTATTCGAAGGAATTGTAGAGTTTTTTACGTTATTGTGGAGTCAATTCACTGAAGTTCTGGTGCAAACAAACTGTTAAACAACTTGTTCTTATAATCCTATTTAGAGTTATTTCACCCCTAATCGACTAATCGATGCAATTTTCTTCCGGGGCTTTAGGATTGATACAATCGGATCTCTTATTATACCACAAAACTTGCCTTTCGTTTAATATTAATATAAAGGTTAGACAAGAAATAAGTTGTTTAGTTCTAAACACATTAGTGACACATATTTGAAGTCAATTCAGAAATAAAAGCTTTTTAACGAGAATTACAATTAAATTATATGTTATTAACAGTTATGCATTAAATACATTAAGAATCTTAGAATTTAATTATTTATTTATTTATTTTAATATTTATTTAGAAGTTTAGCCAACCTTTTCATTAATTTTTGATTTGATTAAATTTATGCAAGCTTTAATTATATAAATATATACTGTACATGTTTTAACAGATTTTATGTTAAAAACTGTACATATACAGTATTTATACTTAACGCTTGCCAATACTGTATCCAAACTATAATATAATATCTATTGTTTTGATTGAGTTACACATGTGGGGCCATAATTGAGACAAAATAAAAAATACATTAACCGATTAATTATTACTAATTTATTATAATTAAATTATGTGTGTAAAGTTTATTTAATCGAAACTAATTGTGTGTAAAATGTAAAGATGTATTAAACAAGAGTATAGAATTATACTTGAGATAATCAAGTGTAAATTCAGTCATAAATACTTTTTATGAAAATTTTGTTTAATGTATTTGTGTAGCTAAATATGTAGCTAAATATAACAAATTTTTAAACGTTTTAAAGGTTATTAAATTTTAACTAAAATAATATTTAATTATATTTTAAAATACTTTAATTAGTTAAATCTTAATTAAATGTAAAAAGTTTTACAATTGTTTTAAATCTAATTAAATTAATGTTTAATAATATTTTATTTTTTAAAACTTTTTATTTCATTAAAATTTAATTAATAAAATTTATTTTAATAAAATTTTTATTTTACTTTTAAATTTATAACTTTTACTCTACCTAAATTAAACAAGTTATGTTATCTCTAAAGTAAGACATTATAAAACAATAATAAAATTAATATAAAATTATGTTCTTATTATATTTGGTATTCCCATAATTAAACTATTTTTAAAAATATTACTTTTTAAATTTAATAAATTAATTTAGTTTTTAGTTTTATTTACAAAATAGTACAAAATATTAGTTTAATTTTGTAAATTAACAAAACAATCTTTATCAACATTTTCTTGTTTAAATAAGATTAAAACATGGATTTTGAAAATTAACTAATACAGGTAAATTATAAAAGGAATTTTTAGGAAAAAATAGCTAAAAAGCCTTATTAATAAGTCCCATTTAATCAAATCTAAAACATACTTATTGCTAATTTAAAAAATTTTAATTTTGATTAAATAATTGCATGTTGTCTTTGGCAGCCGGCAAATTAAATGAGAGTTAGTTTTTATAAGAGTTATTAAATGTTCCGGCAGATTGATTTTCAGAATCAGTGGAGATTTCTAAGTAATTCTCTATTTCTATCCTGGTTAAAACTAACATTTAAGTTAAATTTTAATTAGCGTTTTGTAAATAAATAAATAATTAATTTAAAGAGTAAGTTTTATTTTAACAAATAAACTGTAAAACTTGACAGGATAAAATTACAGTAATATAAAATATTAATGTTTAGCTTCAGTATATAAAAACAAATATGAATTATTTATTCGGTTTTTTATAAGATATAGTATTAAATATTATATTTATTTAGACTAATTAAATGCAAAATTTTAGCAAAATCGTATTTATAATTAAGGTTTGACTATAAATAATGTATTTTAAAATACAAAATAAGAAAACATATTTACCACTTGTTTTTGAATGCAAAATATTAATATTAATTTTTATCAATATATAAAATTAACCGCGATCTCTATTCAAGCAAAAAATAAATTTATAAAATATGTATTTAAAAAAATTAAACATTAAATTAAAAAAATTATTTCTCTCAATAAATTGAAACTTAAAATATTGTCAACAGTTGAATAAAAAAAATAATAGTCTAAAAATTAATTGTAAATTTTAATGAGAAAAATTGTTTAAATTATTTGAACATAGATTATTTTTTATTAAAATTTTTAAAATTAATTAAAATATAATGTTTTTAGTTAACTTTGATAAACATCAAAATTTTTAAATACTTTTGTATCTTTAACTAGTTTATTTTTTTGAATAATTTAATATTACATTAAATTATTACTAAACTTTGTTTTAAAATAAATAAATTGTTATAATTTTATATTATTTTGTTTTACACAATTTAAATTTTGTTGCACTTTATGAATTACTTTTAATTAAACTAATAAACTAACAAGCAAAACTAAAATACAAATTTTAGATTAAAACTAGATTGTATTAAGTTTATAAATTCTAAAAACAATTAAAAAGTTTTTGTCACAAAATGTCATAAGATAAATATTTTAAAAAACATTTTTAATAATAAATTTTAATGTTTTGTGAATTTAATAAATTTCAAAATAATTAAATTAAAAATTTTATATAATAACAAAAACGATAGACTGTGTATTGTGAAACATAATCTAAGAAAAATTTTTATTAAAATTATTGTTCAATTGAATGGTCAAAACAAAGAAATAATAAAATGTAGTAAAACTTTATTGATTTTTTTTCGATTACATAACAAATTAATAATGTGTTCAGAAAAAGATTTCTAAACAAATTATTCAATTTATAGATTTGACACAAATTTTTGATTTCAAGTTTTAAGGTCATGTCAAAGCACTTCAATTCTGTTTGAATTACCACTAAATTTGAACAAAACTCTATTAAACTGATTGCTCGACTAAATTATATACAAAACTATTTGTATTTCAATAACAAAACCAATATTCAAACTCAAATCAAAGTTTTTAATTGAAAAGAAATTCTTTGCAAAATTAAAAACTTAAATAATGTGAAAGTGATTTAATAACTAAATAAATTTTATTCACACATTTAAAATGCATACTAAAATTTAATGTATTTTTTAAATAAAACTATTGAAAAGTATAAATAAAATGATTAGCCAATAGATTATACAAGTTTTAAGTTGTATTGTTTTGAATAAAAATTTTTATGAAATAAATATTAATATAATTCAATGTTAGATAATTAAGAAGTTATTAACAATGAATATAATAGATAAGAGTTTACTATAACTTATGGAATACTTATTGTCCGCAAATGAAACGCAAATAATGAAAATTAATGTTATTTTACGACTTCTTTTGTATTGAAGAAGATTAACACATAAGCTATAAATTGACCTAAAATTTTCAGTAGATTTTAATTTTAATTTTTTTATATAATTTATTTATGAATTAATTAACGTTTAGAACAATGCGCCTCAAAGTTCATTGAAATCAAATGTTACTAAAATTAAATAATTTTTTCAATAAATTAATTTTTGTTTTAGTAATTAATAATTACTAAAACAAAAACAGTAGAAAATTCTGATTTAAATGAAAGTCTATTTTTAGTTTAAATTTGAAACAACAGGAAATAATAACAATATATATATATTATACAATATTATAAGATATTTATATAAAAATATTACATTTATTTTGTTGACTTATATTTATACAAAATAAATGCACTCATAATAAGTTTCAAAAAATAATTTGTGAGAAAATTGGTATTATTTAATAATATGTAATTGTAATTGAAAGACATTTTTTAGTTTTAAGATGGCAGTTAAGTTCTTGTCTGTGTTTTTTAATTTAAATTTATACAAACTCTAATTTGTGCTTAACTGAGTTCATGGATTTAAAGTGGAAGTTGTCACAAAAAACTCTTTTTAGATTTAATGTCATATAAAACATTTTTCAAATGGGCATAAATGGGTATAATTCCTCAAATGTTTGTTAAAAAATCAAAGCGTTGTTTTGTCTTGGTTATCTGATCAATTAATATCTATTCACATATATTGTTTGTTTATTGTCAATTGATTTAGTTTCACAAACATTTATAATTTAATTTTTAAAAAACTAAATATAATTTGCATTTAAATCAAGCAATTAAATTTAATTTTGTATTATTATTTTATATTTTGCTCATATATTTATTTTTATATATTTTAGCCAGAGATTGTGAAGGGGAGAAAATTTTAAAAATTAATATGTATCCCTCTAGCATTTGGTTTGTAAAACAGTATCTTCTACTCTCAACACCTTGTCGGCAACCGAAGACGGCCGGGAAAAGTTTTGATCAAATTTAGGAAATTTACTCTAAATTGTTGCTAAATTCATTTAAATTATATATAGTGTGCGTGGGAGAAGATAGCACAAAACTTAAATTAATTTTTATTAAAAAAACTATTTAACCAATCATGACAAAACTTTATTAAGGTAAAATACATTATATTAAGAATTTATTTTAATTTTTATATGACACTAACACGTCATTATCACCCAGTCATCACGTCTTTGTAAAGCATTCTTTATCAGAGTTTGTGCACACCTTTCAGCGATAGTTTTGCTAATATTTTTTCAATATTTTTTAATTAATGAAAATTTTGGTGCATTAGGTCTTAAATCATACATTTTTTACTTTAAATTCAGAATTTCTTAATGGGTCTGTCCTGAGGAACAATCGGGCTATATCGGTTTTTAGATATTTTAATATTATGTAAAACTGTTTCCAGATTTAAGCCAATTTTTGACTTCTATGCTATATTAAATAATTTCAAAATTGGGTTAAAACAAAATATTATTTCTTGACAAATAGTTTGAATAAAATCTCAAGACATTCTTCTAAATTTTCTTAGATTCAATTGTTTCCACCTTTACATCCCTAGCTTACCAGACAAAATAATTTTGCTATTTTACATTTGATTTTATAACCGACATTATCGGGGACTTGACTTTTATCAAAATAATTGTAATATTTAGTTCTTAAGACATTTTTTATATGTTCTTAAAAATTGAGGGTTTATCGAAAATTTCAATATTTTGTATCAATTTGCACACAATGTCTTTCGATGTCTATTATTTCAGTCTCAGATAATTATCAATTAATCTGTGACTACAACTGTCTTAAGGAAAGTCTATATTCTTATTCGAACTTTACCACAAAGTTCGGTAAAGCGCGCGCGAGCTAATTGAATTTTGTGCTATCTTCTCCAAAGCACACTTTAAAATTTAGTTTAAATCCAGTTTTAATTTAGTTAAATTAGGTAAAATTTTAGTATAAATATATGGATTTTTGAGCGTTTTTGAAAAAAAATTTCCCTGGTATCTCCCAGATTTTTAGCAAATTAAAAAATCCTTCCCCTGATCTCATCTTAAATCGGCCGACTTTTATAATACCTGATTTTAGCCGAAATCGCATTCTTTATTCAAACATAAATTTTAATATATTTTGATTATAATTTTTACATAATTCAAATACAGTATCTGGCTATATTTTAATTACATTATATATTTAATTTATTGTTAGCTTATATTTTTATTTTTGGCGTACATTTTAGCCTATTTTTGCTTTTGTTAACTTAAAATAAATTTTTATTCTATTTAAAAATCAACATGCTAATTTATTATTTATTTTGTAATCTTAATTAATTTAATATATCTATGTTTTAAATTTCATAACTTATTTAAAGCTGTAACAACTTGTTTGAATAATTTTAATTTAGTTTAAAAGTCACATATTAAACGTTAATTAAAATTGGCCCTAGAATGTCTACAACTTAGAGCAAAAATATTGTGACAATTTTTGTTTTGAATTAAGGTTTTAATTTAAACTAAATAAATTTTTAAATAAGTAAAATATTTGATTAAAAACAATAAATCCTTAAAATAATGCAAAACAAAAATTGTCATTACTGTATATCATCGTTTATGTCCATTTGGAAAATAATTATATAACAATAATTATTATAAACTATCTATTGTGACTACTGCCACCTTAACCAGCCCTTTTTCCGAATAAAGTTAGGTACAAATTGGAGTAAGCAATAAATTAAATTCGTTTCACTCATCTCACTTTTTGGCCAATATTAGAAAAAAAATTTAATCGAAGCTAAATCCGGTTTGTTTTAAACAAAACTAATTTTTTAAAAATCCGGTTTAAATTTAGTTAAATTTATTTAAATTGCATTATAATTATATAGGTTTTTAAAACATTTTTTGAAAAATCCCCTTTTTGATCAAAAGCATAGTTTAGTAAATAAATTTAAAATAATTATACAAAGTTATTTGTACAACTTTACTCTGATATTTTTTAGTTGTAAAATATATTTATTAATATATACATATTAATATATTTTAATATATATTTTTATTATTATTTATTTAGTTTTGTAATTTAAAAACAAAGTTTTAAAACTAATTTTATATTTAAATATTAAATTATTATTTTTCAAAAATTAAATCTTTTGATAGTGCAAAACAACTTTAAATTAATGATGCGATTCTATCTGTAGTGCTAATTAAACAATTTAGTCATACTTTAAGGAAAAAAAATCTGAACTGACAGTATAGTATGCGTTGACTAATTCAACTATAGTTTTGCCCTAACATATACTTTTGACCAAATAAATTTTGGCCAAATGTATTAAAAAATTTTAACCAAATGCATTTTTGCTAAATAAAATTTGACAAAGTGGAGTCTTCCATGTCTCTTAACTGACTGAAAGAGTAATTATTTAAAATAAGGTTTATTGCATCGTAATAATTACTTCATTAATTTTAAAAATTAGCATTTAATAAATAAAAAAAAATAATCTAATCTTTTAGTAAAACTATAATCTTAAAATGTTTATAAAATTCTTATTACTTGTTAACTTTAAATTAGATGTGTTTTGTTAAATCATTGCAATTTAAATATAAATATTGTAATTAAATCTTAAAGTATTTTCAATATAAAATATTGTAATTAAGTTTTCAAAGTATTTTCACTTTTGTAATAATAAGTTATTATTAATAACAGTTTAAAAGTAAAAAATTAAAATCATTGTTTATAAGGTTATTGAATGAATTAATCCGGTATAGAGTGTGACCTATAGTCTGGTCTAAAGTCTGGTACACAGTCTCGATATGTTGTCAAAAATAGATGACATTAATACTGTGTCTAAAGATTTAATTATCACTTTCTTAGAATTTGAAACATTAATTGAGTGTTAAATATATTTTTGTTTAAACACAATTGTTTAAGATATATTTATTTTTAGCCAATTGAATATTTTTAGATTTACGTTTTAGACGTAAGTTATATTTATATAAACATTAAGAAATTTTAAACTAAAATTTACTTTCTTTTGTTATTTTTTACAAAATAAAAATTATTCTCTCATTTTTATACAATTTAATTTTAACCTGTTTAACTTATAAAGTATCTAGTGAATTTAATAAAATATAACTTATTGATCTAAAATTATTAATAATTGATAATTTATTAATTTTACAATAAAATATCAATTAATAATTAAATTATTTTATTTTATACACTAGCAGTAATACAATATAAACTTAGTTTTACAATTGCTTAGTGCTTAATCAAATTTAAAATTTATAATTAGTCAAACTATTGTTTTAAATCCAGATATGTTACTTCTATAAAAAAAAATTATATTTAATATTACCGTAATATAAGTTTCAAATTAGGGTTTATTATTACCCAGATAAAATTGCATAAACTGAATGCCTCAATTTGTACAAAAATAATTTATAATTGCATGCATTTGTATGTCAGAGGTCACGGCAATTGCTTATGTATTGTTTTTCAATTACAAATTTAGCAAATTTATATAAATGTAAATTAAAAAAATAACTTTTTTGTATTTAAAGTTTTTATTGATTTTACTTTAATCGAAATACTAATTTGTATTATGCGTTTATTGAAAACTTTATGCTATAAACAAATTGCTATAATCGAGTATTTTTTACATTTTAAAACTCATAAAAACAATATTGCCTTGCTAAAATCGAGTTTATGCTGTAAAACATAAAATATAGTGAGTTCAACAGTTAATTGCATACTTTGATTCATTATTCATTGATTGCATTGTATTCTTTCCATAATATTGTATTAAATATTTAAAACTTTTTCATACTTTAGAAAGTTTCTTTTAAAAATTTTATTTTATAATAAAATTTCTTCTACATTGATAATTAAGTAAAAAATATTGAAAATTTTATTAATTTAAAGCTAATATAATATCAAAATTATTAAATATAAAAAATAAAACAAGTTGTAAATTTTTCTTATTTCCTGGTAATAGCTGAATATTTCCAGTTTAATAATGTTAAAATTATTAATTTGATTAAATATATATATAATTTAAACATTACATTAATTAAAAATTAAAATTTAATTTATTTCAATTATTAAATAATTATTCTAGCTATATAGATTAACATACCTGTTAAGGATATAATTCAAATAAAATTTCACTTTTTATTAAATAAATAGTTTTTAAAACTTTTGACTTGTTTTAGAAATTCTAAGAAATCAAATGCAAAATATTAGACTAAGAATAACAAGACTTTAAACAGACAGTGGTTTAGACAACATCTGAAGACTAATAAACTTGAGATTTGTTTTGTAGTTTAAATTTGTTTTTTTAAAGTTTTTTCATTGAAAACTTCATAAATAACTTATATGTAAATATCAAAAGAAATTCTGTGCTATTTATTGAAATAAAATAATATATAAAAAAGTAATAATTTATTCATGAAAAACAGAAAATCTAAATTTATCTCATCTTTAAATAAAATTACAGATATAGAGATGTAATGACTGAAAAAAAGTCTTGAGTTCTAGTTATGGTTTGTTGTGTTTACGTGAAGTCAATAATCTGTGTTTGGATTTTCGTGAGTTTAATGTAATATTCTTATTATGTTATCATTTATTCTGTGACTTTTTTACTTAATGTTTTTTATTTTAATATTTTATTATATTTTGCATATCATTATCTAAATTGGGTTTTAGTTATTATTATTTGTATTACTTCGACTGCGAATTGCCATTTCATGTCTTGTATTGCAAACAATTTAAATAAACATTTAGATACTTTAAACATAAAAACAAACAAAAATAGGAAAATTCTTGTAAACATTTGTTTGTGTACCTAAAATAAATAAGCTTGATAAATGTTAATTTTAAAATTAAAACATATAATTTACTTTTTTAACAATTATTTATTTAAAATATTTAGTTTAATTAAGTTAATTAATGACAAATTTAAAAATTTCTAAGTTTATTTTATAAACTATTATTATACAACAATCACTAACACAATAAAAATAAATAAATAATTTTTAAAGTAAACAATTAAATTATTATTATTTAATTATAGATTATTTATACTTTAATTATTTACAATTTGGAAATAATTAAATTAGAAAACTTTAATTATATATAAGAATTTCTTGATTTAATTATTTCCTAATTGTAAATAATTGAAGTAATTGTAAATTAAATTTTAAAAAATTTTACAAAAAAAAGTTTTACATAATAAATTTTAAATGATTTTAAATATATAATTTAAATAAATTCTTTGTCCTTGCCCAAAATAAGATCTTAATAAATATTTATAAATTAAATTAAATTTTATAAAAATGTATTTTGTTTCACAGAATAATATTTAAAATTAGTTTTTATTTAATTTTGCTATAAACATTTGTGTATTTTAATTTACTTTTGTTAATAATTTTGATTTATTTTTGAATAAATTTTGTATAACCGTTTCGGTACATAAGATACTAGTTTTTAATACATTATGTTTATTATAGAAAATAAAGTACAACAAATTAAAAATAAATATCAAATATATTCATAACTTAGTTCTTTTTTAAAAAAATATAATTCACAAAACTAGTAATTTAATTTGGCAAGTATAAAGTGTTGATAAAAAATATAATGCATGAATAATTACATTTTTGCATTACTTCTGGTATTCATTCAAAGTTTTTACAAATATTTAAAATATATTGATTTCAAAAATTGAAAATTTGTGTTAAATTACAATAAATGAATAATTTTATATTTAAATTAAAAATAAAATTGTCGCTAATGTTGGCTAAGCATATGTAAAAAATGTTAATTTTTTACTAAATCAATTTTAGTAAGCAAAAAAGTCTAAAAACAAATCTATAAATCTATTATGGCTCATAATAAACCAGGAACCAAACTTTAATGCAATTACTTAAACACAAATTTATATAAAACGCATTATTTTTTTATTGTTTATTTATACAATTAATCTTAATATAAAAATTTATTAAAAAAACATTCTAACAAGATCTAACAACAATTTAATTATATAATAATGGTGCTTTAATTTAAAACATATATTTAGCACGGAGATATCTTTAGAACCTAATTACAATATAATGAAAACAAAAAAAGAACAATGAGAAAAACAATATATTTATGCCAACAAATAACACGATTTTGATCGAAATAATTCAGTTCGATCATATTAACCTTGATTCTAATGTCGATATATATCCGTATTTTATTCATTAGACTCATAGTCAGAGTGAGAGCGAGGCTATTGTGGCACTCGTTCGCCACTATTCGGCGCATCATTTGCTTGTGTTTATGATTAGTGCTAAACCAGTACTTCTGAATCAGTTATGTTTCTGAGAACTTCCTTCAAAAGAAAAAAGTTTTTTTTATATAATTATATTATATTAGATATTATAGACCTGTATGTCGAGAAAAAAGTGGAAGTTTTTCGAAATGAAATGAGACGTTAGGAAACTTGTTTGGTATGAGTTGTATAATATGAAGGTTAGTGGGTCTTCGGGCAAACTCTCAAAACTAAAACTTATTTTTCAGTCGTTTCAAACGCTATCTCTCTCTCCCCCTCTTCTCTCTTTCTCTCCTTCTCTCTCTCTCTCCCTTCCGAAAACAGTCTTCGGATTTGTTTTGCGAAGAATTAGTCATAAAAGACGTTCAATGTGTGGATGTATATAACGTATTCGTTTGAGAAGTTTTTTGATAATTTAATTTTTTGGTTTAAAAAGTTTGGCTGTTTTTGTTGTTTAAGTTTTTGCTGAAATCGTATTGTTTTTTGTTAATATAGTGTTTGTATTGTTGTATTGTTTGGTAGTTTTGTTCTGGTAGTCGAGCCGACACACAGTTAAGGATCTAATAGACATGGATTCAGATTCGGTAAACATTTCCGCACAGTTAGCCATTCAGGCGAACGAAACGCTGAAAGAGTTGTTAGAGTTTGAGGACTCTATCGAATACGTGAATATGACCTCTCCGTCGGATACCATCTTCGCGGCCCTCGAGTTCTCGAAGATCTTCCATTACGTCGCAGCAGTATTTGGAATAATTGGAAATTTGCTAATAATTGCCATATATTTGAAGTTTGCAAAAGTCAGAAGTGTTAGCAATACATACATATTCAACATCGCAGTGTCGGACCTGTTGTACGTCATAACTGTTCCGGTTTTCCTAATATCAATTTGGAACAACTCGTGGCCGTTCGGAGAGTTCATCTGCAAGTTGTTGCTCTCGAAGGGAGCCGTTCACCGGTTCGCCAGTTCGTTGTTCCTCTTAGTGGTTATGGCCGACACTTACATCTCTCTTCTCAAACCCACCCTTTGCCACCTTATCTACAAGAACTCGTATAACGTCAAACTAATCTCGGTCTTCACCTGGCTGGTATGCTTGGTGAGTGTGGCGCCGGTGTTCTACCATGCCTCAACCTACTCAGTTCCTACTTCGAACGTCAACCACTGCGACCTGTTCTGGAGCGGTCCGTCTCGCGAGCACTACATATGGTTCACAATTGTGGTCGCCTTTCTCATACCAACGATCCTCAAGCTCTTGTTGGCCATACCTATCATATACCAACTCTCGGGCAGCTCTGCCATAGAGGCAAACGGGCAGTACTTGGCGTTCGCCGAACGCAATAAGCGATCGGCGCATCTCATCCTAACGCTTGTGCTCTTTCACATTGTCTTTTGGCTGCCCTTATGGGTCAGTCTAATCAGCATTAATCTGATGCCATATACCGAACAACCGGACACTTCATCCATACTCTTCCATATGATCAGCGGTTGTATAGGAATGGCTAACACTGTTCTCAATCCCATTTTGGTCGTAAAGCTAAGTCCGGACTTCAGAAACGGATTGCATCAGTTGGTCACTTGCATTCCCGACACCATTCTGGCCAAAGGGCCGGTTGACCACCCGAGTGAAGTGATGGACGAGAGGGCCACCAGAACTGAATGTGTGACCAAATTTGACTCAGCTATGTCTGCAACTAATTGATCGCATTTACCATTAAATCAAATTTTGATATCAATGTTCAGACAATAAATAATTCAAATATATTTACAGTTTATTTCATTCATTAACTTTTGTCTATAATTTTTGAAATTATAATATATTTTCCATTACTTATAAATATAGTTCTTATTTGATAATGAATTTTCAATAAAACAAATTTATTTTTATTTGTTTAACGATATGTTATTTTATTTCCGGATTTAAGAAAAAAGAAATTTTCCGAAATTTGTTCTTAAATTTAATTTTAAATTTCCTGAATATTGCTTTTGCTGTCAATAAAAAAAATTCATTTCACACAAAAAAACATTTGACTCTTGACTGACAGGAAAAAAGTTTAATTTAATTCATAGAAGTGACAAAATTGAAGAATATTTTCTCAATAGAAAAAAAAGTAAAAGATTGTAAGGTTTACATTAAAAAAGAGTTTTACATTTGATATCTATACTTATATCTAAATTTTATATTCAATGCAAGCAATCAATCAACTTTAGGCATTTATAATTAGTCCGGAAGCTATTTCGATTTAAATAGTAGTTATTTTTACATGTTGGCTTAAAAACATTAATTGCCATTTTATTAATATTTAATATTTTAAATCTATGTAATATTTATTACATATTATAAATCTTTATGAAGAGCTAATTGTTTGTCGATTAAGTCCAAGAAAATATTGCTAAAACAAAAAGACAATTACTAAATCTTTTCGAATTTTAATTTACCTTTATATAAATGTTAATTATTTTTATTGAAATATTTTTTAAATTATTATGTAAATGATTATAGCTTTTAGTTAAAGTTTATGTTCTTAATTATTTTTAATGAACATTTAAGAATATTTAATTAAAAATTTTACTCTTGGCAAATATTAACTGTAATTAAAAATTTAATTTAATTTAAATTTTTATTATTAAAACTTTTTGCAAGTGATACAGTTATACTTGATAAAGAATTTTGATAGTTTAAACAAAACAATGTTTAAAAACTATAAATAGTTTAATCTTTAAATTAATTAAGTTAATAAGTTTAAATAAAATCCTAAATTTAAATTTTTTTTAATATTATTAAATTAAAAATTTTATCAATTATTTAATCAAAATTTTTAAATTTAATAATTATTATCATATGAACATTTATGTTCAAGGTTTAAAAGCGTTTAAAAGTATATAATTGTTTAATAACCATACAAAAACAGTGTATCTGAAATGTTCTAAGCTTGACCAACAATAATAAATAATAAACATTTAAATAAACAACAAAAATGAGCAACTAATTATATTAAATTCTAAAATTTAGTCTAGTTCATATTATTTTTTGTATTGAACAGTTGATTATTTTGTAAAAATAACTTACAAAAATAACGTTCAAGCTTATTTGCAATTTTAGATGTTTTGGAAGTACTTATTTTGGACATAATCCAAGTAAAACTACACCGTAAAATAAAGAGTTGCACATTAATACTAAACTATTATAGACTGCAATATAATTATTTTACTTTGAGAAGTGATTTATAAATATCGAAATTTAATTAAATGTGTTATTTCTTTAAACAAAAATATTTTAAAAACATAAATAAAAAACATTTAATTTAATTTAACTTCTATTCTATAAACTATTTTAATCAATTAAATTAATTTTTAACCTTATTATCTGGTTTGGAAGTGAACGAAATTTTAATTAAACTATTAATTAAAAACTATTCATTAAACTGAAAAACAATGAAATCTGTTTTAGCAACAAAAAAATCTTTTATTATAGAAAACAATTGAATTATTTGTTATATAATAAACTGAAAAATTAATAGTAATCTAGGATTGAACGTAAAGACAATTAGCAGACATTTAGTTGTTTTAATACTTGAAAGCTGATATTAATCTCTAATATATCAAATAATTAATTAGAGTAGCAGACAACAACAAAACTTACCTTGATAAATAGCGATTAATTTATTCTAATCTAATTTTGTCTTTTATATAATTCACGTTTTTTAGTCGAGACTATTTTTTATTTTTGTTTTTTAAGTAATCTAAAATAAATTTATCTTTAAACAGTAAAGACTATACAGTTACATGGTAAATAAAAAAAAATTAATTACAGTTTTATTATAACATTATAACAAATTAATAGCTTAAAAAGTTCATATATTAATAGTTTGGTAGCTTTATATATCTAAATAGCATTATTAACACATATTTTAATTGCTTTTGGCTTAACGTGTTGTATGTGTTTTAAATGTTATATAATACAGTCCAGGTCCATTTCTGTCCCTTCCATTTTTATCCCTTTTCCATTTTTGTCCCTTATATACTAAAACCAA
>JAQFXP010001341.1:0-19917 GCA_034693685.1 Belba bartosi
TAACAGTTTATTAAAAACAATTTATTTTAATTAAAATCAAAAATAATGTTTAGATTTTGATTATATAACAATGTTAGCAGCAAGGTTGATCGAGTTTGATATAAATAAAATGACATTTAATTTCAAATCAGGAATTGTAAAAGAGAAATTAGTAAAAAATCTCTGATTAAAAAATTAGCATTTATATTCTTTCCCTGGTATTTGGTTAGCAAAAAGATAATTTACTCTTTTTCTCGCAAATTTTTTCAGAATATTTTTTGATAAAATTGATAGCATTTAAAATTTTTTTTTAATTTGATTTAAATCTAGTTAAATTAAAAAAATTTAGTTTAGAACTGATTAAGCTAAAATAAGTTGTAACATTATTTAGAATAAAATAAATATTTTGTTTAAACCAATTGAAATTAATAATTATTTTTCTGGAATTTAGAGAAACAACCATTCTCAATTTTTGTGGGTTTATTGCTGAGCGTTTAACATTATGATCACTAGCCTTAAACAAGTTAAATATTTTCTACTTTATTTTTGCATTTATAAGTTTAAAATGTTAAATAAATTTGAAAACTAAAAACTTTATTTTAAATTAATAAAACCAACTAAACTTGTGAAAACTTTATTTTAAGTTATTACTTTATTTTGCATTAATAAAAATAAGAATTTATTACATTATAAGTTCTATAAGTTATAATAACTTTAGTTTAATTATTTAGATTTATTTTCGCATTAGATATTAATTTTTATGTAAAATTCTAACATCTATAAATATACATGCTAAATATTAATTGTAAATTTGCTTTATTTTGCAATTTTTGAACGCTCTGGTTTATTGTATTAAAAATATTTATCTTATTCTAAAACATAATTACATAAAACGTTTTCTATTTAAATCCTTCTAAACTTTTGACTAAATAATTTCTAAAAATAAATTTTTTAATTTCTCCTGGGTTGATCAACTGTCTCAATTTTTGTTTTCAATTTTAATAGATAAAGATAATGATAAAATTTCAGATCTTATAATTATTTTTACAAATTTTGCAGTTTAACTGAACAGTTTTGCATAAATAAACTAACTGTGTGCTGGCATTAACTTACATTTAAAAATAAATTTTAAGTTTTGACCCAAATAAAACTTAAAATTTGTCTGGCGCAAACGTATACAATAAAACAAGGAAAATATTAATTTTAAACTAAAACTAATAATAAGTGCTACAAAATTTTTAAAATTATTAAAAATACCCTGTCTAATCATTTTTGATAATAAAAATAAACATTAAAAAAATATTTTACTTAAATTCACTAAATTTTACATTAGATATAATTTTAAAAAATCAATTAGACATTAAAATTTTAATAAATTAATTTAATATTTGATCAAAATTCTAGAAAATAATATAAAATATTTTTAAAATTTGTCAACTCAGTGTCTTGACTAACTCTCTTATAAATTTAAACTGCCACAATACTTTTTTCAATTAAAATAAGCAGTTTTTCAAAAATTATTTCAAATAATTCATACAATAACTGCCTTAAGATCTTTCAAATCATCGAAATCCGGATTATTATTATGATTTTGAACACCATTTTGATGGCTATTTAAGTGATTGTTTTGGTGGTTATTATCTTCAACTTTATTCTTCACATTATTCTTCACTTCTTTGCTATTCCTTTGTTTTTTTCTTAACTCAATTCTCATTTTCCAATATATGCCTAAAGTATAGGAAAAGGCGAACAAAGAGACAGCGATTTGTAATAAAACAATCGCCGCTTGAGTTGTCGGCGACCAAAGACTGATTATTAATACAATTGTATTAATTATTGCAAATATTATTAGTAATAAAAAATTGTCTTTAATTATAATTCCAAAGATCGACAACAAAATGATGAGCAAATTGATTATCAATGAGAATAATGCAGACAATCCTAAATTGAAATAAAATAAATAAATATAAATAAGTTAGAAATATATAAATAAAATTTGAATTTATTTGAATTTTAACTTAAAATTAATGCAAAATTAACTATTGACCGAAAAAATGTATTATAAACGTATAAATTAAAATATAATATCAAAATAAAATTAACTTATTTTAGCATTTATCTAAATAGCAAGTATATATAATGTATTAGTAGTATTAGTGTGCCAATAACTGAAATAAACATTTTCTAAGTTATGTTATACCACAAGTTAGTTAAGAATTAAATTCATAATAAGTTTCGCATAATTTCTAACTACAGTATAATTAACTATATTTTTGGTTTTGTTTAATGCCCTAACGTATGAATATTTTATGGATCCCTGGCCTCTGTGCTGAGGACATTAGTGTTTTAGCATTGAATACAATAATAAAACTTTAAATTAATTTACAGATGAGAGAGAGAGAGAGAGAGAGAGAGAGAGAGAGAGAGAGCAGGGGAGAGAACAGGAGAGAGGGAAAAAGAGAAAGAACAGGAGAGAAAGACCATTAAAAATAAATAGAATAAACAAAAACTCAAAAACAGTTATAAATTATAATTTCAATGATTAATATATACTAAATGGGTTTGTATTATATAAAATAAATTTTGATAAATCTTCTCAACTCCCCAACTGTTAGTTAGTATTAATTGTTTTTATGATGTTCTGACAGCACAGCTATCGAGCACAAGGTTACACATATATGATATTCAATTGACAAGTTAAATGAATGTTTTCAACTAGCCTATTTCAAATATTTATTAATAGAAATTAGATATTTTTAAAATTAAAAAAATTAAAATTATATTTCACAGCTAGATTTATAAGCACATTGTAAGTTAAACATAAATTAAAAAAAATTAAAATTAAAATTGTTATATATTTAATTTTAAAAATTACATAATTATTATTACAATCTAAAAACATGTATCGATAGATTTTATATCACTTGCTAACCTAGTATCCATGATCTAATTTTCGTCAATTTTGTAAAGTAAGTTTCTTTAAACTTTAGTCCATTTTAATTTATAAAGCTAGTTTTATTACTAGTTATATATAAAAGATAATATAGTCATTAAAAAATTAAGTTTTGAAAAATATAATCAATTTTCTCATTATGTATAAAAACATTCAATTAAAACATTTAAATTGGCTTCAAATTAATGTTAGATTTTTCTAAATGGAAATATTAAAGCAAATAACTAAAGTAGAAAAGTACAAATGGGCTGGACAATTATTTACTTTAACTGTACATATCACTTGCTAAAATATTAACAAATATCTATCATTTTTATCAAAACAACACAATCTTAATAAAAACAAATTTGAATTAAAGTCACCCCAATTCTAGTCTATTTATTCTCAAACACCAAAGGCTATTAGCACCCGGCTATCCAACACTATTATAGAGTATAAATGTATTTAGTTAATATTAATAGTTTTTAGTTTTGTTTTATTATCAATTTTAAGGTCAAATGAAAATTTGCTATAATTTTACTTTTTTTATATTAAATTCTAACAAATGTTTATTAATAAGTTTTTTTTAATACAAACTTTTGATTTATTTTATTATAGATTCAAATTTTGTTTGTTTTTTTGTCTAATTTATTAAAAAGTTGTCAGATATTTAAGCAATGTCAGAAATAAATCAAGTTTTTTGAATAAAATATTTAAATTAAACTATAAATAAATAAAATCCAATAATAAATCATTGGATTAATAATTTTATCAATCTTAAAACTAAATCCTTGTCTTGGAGTAACCAAAACTTGAATTATTATTTTTAATTAACTTTAAATTTGTTTAAAACAAGAGATTAATATCAAGATAATTAACGCAAATTATATATATTTTAATTTTAAATCCAGATTTCAAAAACTTATTTGAAAAACTTCTTGGGAAAATTTTTGAGACATAGCCAAAAATAATTTTGAACTAAAAAATAGTTTAATCTTGAGAGAAATTTTTCTATCAATGAATAAAATTAATAAATTTAATAAAATCTATTCTAAAAAATAGATTACAATCTAAATTTAAATGAAAAAAAAAATTGCGCCACAAATACATAAAATGTTTTTCACCAAAACTGGATTCAGAAACTTAGCTGAACTGAAAATTTTAATATTACGAAAAAAATACCGTTATTTTTGAAGCAATTAAGATATTATTGACAAACAAATCGCGAAAATCGTGCTTAACTGCAATTAAATAAAAGTTAAAATTGTTTCGTGTCTTTAGATGCAAATGTCTGTGCAATTGATTTTGGAAAAAAGGAAAATCTTATTTCTATGTAATTATTTGTAAGCTATTTAAGCATTTATTTATTGAATTGAATTGAAGTATAGATAAGTATAAAAGAGATGAGAACTTTAATGACCCCTTTTTGCTACTTAATTCAAAAGAAAAAACTTTTTTAGGCGAAGTCATGACTGCATTTCTTTTTCAGATCAAATCACTTCTCGTTAAATTCAAAATTAATTTTGAAAATTTTCATTTTAAGTCATAGATTATTCTAATTATTAATTTTACATTCGATATATTTTATGTTGATAACTAGCGTGAAATTAATTTTACCTAAAGTGCATGTTTCTAAAACGTATAATTTTCAAGTAAACTTACTCTTGCATAATCTTTTCAAAAATAAATGATTATAATTAAATAAATTTTGTTTTCAACTAATCTATCGCCAGAAATTATTTCTAGAATAAAAACTTTCTAGTTTTATAATAGTTTAAGTAATTAATAGTAATTTATTTAATTACCGGATAATAAAAAAACATGTTTTCCATACTTAAACTCAATTAATTTTAAAATAAATTTAAATATAAAACAAAAAATATTATTTTTCAACTATTTAACAAGAGATAAATTCATTTCAATTTATGACTTTAACAAAAGGTGTGAATCAAATAAAATTCTTATCGACTGACTATACAACTCAAGAATTTATCCTTAATTATAGTTTAATAACAATTTTATAAATAAAACCCTATTGTCAAGAGAGCATTAACAGTACGTTTTGTACAAATTTCAAAATAATTAAATTCAATGCAATTTTATGCCAATTTCCCTCAATTTTAAATGCATTTCATTAATGACTTGTAAACTATAGACAGAAAAAGTATAAAATTTCATTACACTATACAGACTGTCAGTACAAAAGACTAGATATGTATATAAATAGACAAATAAGTAATTTAAGAACTGAGAGAATTGCACGAATAAAGTGTTTAAAAAACAATTTTCTAATTTATTCGTTTCTTTTCTTTTCTTATTTTTTTGTGCGAATCGAGAAATACTTGTCTTTTTGTTTTGCAATATTGAAATGAAATTTATTATACTATTAATACTATAGACTATAATTGGATTGTTATTCATAAACTTGAATTAAAAACGAATTTAAATTGAAATTTAAATAAAGAAAATATGTAATGACTGAGAGAATGAATGAATGAGACAATAAAGAGCTGATGAATAGATAGGAATAGTTTGTAATACAGATCGTGTGTTGCCATCAGATTATAATTACAATAATCACGAATTCCTCAACAAATAGACAGAAAGAAAGTAATATAAAAAAGTTAAATGTTTTAAAAAAAATGAGATAAATATTAATAAAATTATTAGTTATAAACATAGTTTCATTTAAAAATTTATTTTTAGCTTGCTAACTAGCGTTATCTTATATCTAAAGTAATAAAAATTAATTTTGTAAAATCTTACCAAAATTAAAAATATAACCAATAAATTAAATCTAAATTAGCAAGATTAAATTAAATTAAACTAAGTTAAATTAAATTAAATTAAAGATTAAAAATACAATACTTTGCTGTTCTAATCGTTCAGTGCGTTTGAGCTCGAGTTCAATTACACCAAATCCTTCAATGGTATCAATGCTGGAACTGGTGGTAATGATGGCGTTAATGGATGTGCCGAAGAGTACAATCGCACCGATAATCAAAATACAAAGCGAACTGATGAGCAAATATTTGATGACTTTAATAGCACTCAATTGTCTTTGGGTTAAACTCCGATCCATGTCTTGCGCTGATGTGGAATGGGTTGGCATTATGTATATTAACTGCATTTGTGAGAACAGAAATGAAAACATTTTTAAAAAAGAAAGAAATCAATTAATAGGAAGAAAAGAGCGACAGAGATCTGTTTGATTGAAAGGCTATCAAACAAATAAAAAGAAAAAACTTTTTATATAAATTATTTATTAAATTAAAAGTCATATAACTTGTTATGTTTAGTGTGAGTGGAAAAGAAGAAGAAAAAGGCATTGACTGCCGGAAGGGATACCAAAAATACTTTTTTTCAAAAGTTTTATTTAACATAATATTAATGATTCGAATCACTTACTGATCCAGTGCTGCACTTCTGGCAATAAAATGAATACAAAAAGTTAGTGAAAGAACTTTTTTCTCATTTATCTGTTACTTTGTGAAGACATAAATATTTTGATGTGATTTTAAAATAGAAATCTTGTTTTGACAAAAAGATTAGCTAAATATCTTCGATATGAATCATTCATTTTTCGCAAAACAACATATACTTAAAAATCGATTCTTAAAAAAACTTAATTACAGACTCTTTTCATCAAATTTTCGCATCGATAGCAATATAACATTCGAATCATTCAAACATTTCTTAAACTTTTACAATTGAATTAAACCAAAATTAATCACTTTTAGAGCATTTGCAATACAATTAAATATTTCGAATAAGAACTCTTCAAATACTTCTTAAGCGATATATCAGTAACCAGTTATGCGATACTCACTAACTCTCTGGTGAGTCAAGTGTTGCGACGGAATTGCCTTGAATTCGGGGTTCCGTTCGGTTCTTGAGGTAGAGATACCTGTGCTATGACTCACCTTGAAATGACACACACACACCAAGAGCACAGTTCCAATGGAATGGTTCGCCCATCCACTCCACAAACGCCACACCACTACTACTGGTGCTGTGGTTATAGTCAATTGAGAAATATTAATACAATAAATATAATTATTATTGTGAATCAGTTTCCGTAGCTTTCAATTCCAACTAAATACTAATGAATAGAAAAACTCTTTTTTTTGTCACTTAGTCTTTCCAACAGATTCTAATCAAATAATTAACTTTTGAATTAATACCAAAACTTAATGAAAGTTTGAGTTGAATTTATTACTTTTCAATACCTGGTTGTGCATAAAAATTTGATTGACTCGAACAGAACTAACCGTTTGTTTTCTGTTCACACGTTTGCAAAAGAGTTTTTGTATTAATTATTTTTTTGTTATCCGCAGCAAAAATATTTGAAAAATATTTTTTCCTTTTTTCAGTCACACTCTTCAATGACATGATTTTTAAATAACTTATTTTAACATTAATAGCATTTTTGTTTGTGCTCTCGGATAGAGTAATGTCAAACAGTTTTATTGTTAGAGCACTGGTATGATCGCACCATCTGTTCATTTACAGGTATTTTTTTAATCTAAAGGTGCTGTAAGTGTTTTATTAGGGCTAACCACTGGTGCAATGGGTATATATTTAGTGTCATTGGCTTAACATAAATTTCAAAAATCTTTTTTTGGTTTAAAATTAAAAACACTTTTTTAAACAAATATTCTTTGCATTGCATTTAAAACATTTTGCAACGTTTAGTGCAAATACGGAAAAGTTCAACAAAATTGATGC
This sequence comes from Belba bartosi, assembly GCA_034693685.1. Classification (NCBI taxonomy): domain Eukaryota; kingdom Metazoa; phylum Arthropoda; class Arachnida; order Sarcoptiformes; family Damaeidae; genus Belba; species Belba bartosi. The sequence goes on from JAQFXP010001341.1 coordinate 7,640, forward strand.
AATTTTTTTTATTTATTTAGTTTTAAACACAAAACTCAATTGTTTGAAAAATAAGTTTAATTGAACCCCACCTTTGATTTTACACTTAATTAACTTATAGTGACATAACTTTAGCCCAACTTTTTTTAAACTCCCAAACCATAAAAAATAGAAATAATTCAAAAATAAAGTTAAAATTCGTTTTATTTTTAAGAATCTCGTCGTTTGAATCAATGAATCATTTGATGATTAATATAATTTACAAAAAACAAAACAAAAATACAATTTAATGGTTAAAGAGAGTAAAAAACAACACTTTTCTCATAAAATAGGGGTAATTATCGTAAAATATAATCAAAAATTCATTTTAATTTCATCGGGTCTATAGTTGTCATCGGTTTAAAAGTGTAAATAACTTCTGTATATTAATATAAATACTATTTGTTATAAAATATAACTTTAAGTTTGATTTAGATTTAGTTTAATTAAAAATAAATTTATTAATCGGAAACAGCGCTCAAAGCGGAGGATTCATAACACATATGGTCTGTATCTCAAGCCCTCCATGAATGCAGAGATTGTCGATTGAATTCAATGGCAATACTCTGTGATAGAAGTCAAACAAATGTCTGTTATTTACTGAAAGCATAAATCGGTTTGACTCGACTCTAATGGTTAGTTTGAAATTGCAATTCAGATAAAGCGGAAAATTCTCTAAATATCGTTCACTTGTCTTCCATTGGTTCGATTGATAGCTGTTCCTCATTATTGACATCTCTTTGATATAGACCTCCATATGAAAGGCGACGTCTGATGTCGGGTCTTCGTAGGGATTCGAGCCCTGATAGAGACCTAAATCAAATCGATTGTCGAGTGTTCGGGCCGTCAGTGCGATAACCATTCCGGGCTGTAGTCCACACTTTATGGGCAGAAGGAATGGCAACTGAGGGTATGTTATGTGATATAACACGTGATCTGAGCTCAGATCCTCTGTCACATCACTGGCCGACGCCTGTAGCTGCGGCGCCGGAACCAGTGCCGGCATTGGCTGCATCTGATCCATAGTCATCGGCTTCTGAACCTCGAGGTGTTCGACAGTGGCGTCGCCGTCACAACTGACGAGTGCTATGGCATTGAACGGCATTTTATGCGCAAAACTGAGGAACAGGTGTTCGTTGACCAGTATCTGAAAACAGGAATTGTCGACAACTATAGTAATGTTGAACTTCTGGTTCTGGAGCAGAGGCCGGGGCAGTCGCCCTCTGGCCGTCCGGTCCTCTTTGCCCCAAATCTTGTTGAGCCGACTGTTGACCAGAGCGTAGCCGCCGCTCGAGTTGACGGCGAAGTGCAGAGCAATGTCGCCGTATTTTATCAGTTCTTTAGTCACTGTTTTGCCACAAATTAGGTTGAGTTCGAACCTCTGCGCCGCCGGTTTCATCTGACCCCTAACCACAACCTTCGAGTTCGGATGCAGTCCGTCATTGATCTGATAATAGTTTGTAGTAATCGTTGTTTTGTCGGAACTATTGTCGAAATACTTCGATATAAACGACTTCGGGATCAGTGATACCATTGTTTTGATGTTTGGTTTTGACATTAATTTACAATTGATTTCCAAACTATCAATTCGTTTAGTCTTGTATTGAAAGTTTGAAATTAAGTTAAACCAAAATATTGTTTATTTTGATTTAAGTTATTATTTAAACCCAATTTAAACTCCAAATACGTGTTTAAGTTATTAATAGTATTAAAAATTCAAACGATTAGTCATTCATTTGTTTGCATTAAATTGTGAAATATATTTTTACAACAAATTACGTCCGTTTTTAAGCACACTTTACAAATCCACTTATTTTACAATTATTTTTTATGTTTAATGAATTTGGTTTAAGAGTTATAAATTAAGACTTACTGTTTAAGACACTATTCTTTTACTCTATATTTTTGCGTAATTTATTAATATTATATTACAGAATTTGATGCATGTTAATTAAATGTTTTATCTAACATTAATTTTTGTAGTTATAATTTTTTTTATAAGACTTTAATATTGATTACCTGATTAGCATGCTAAATAAATAAATTCATAAAATTTTACTTCAAAATTTTTTTTAACATTTTAAATAATTGATATAAATTTTTATCTATCTTTTTTGCTTAACTTTAAAAACTAGTTAAATTTTAATTTCGATAATTACAAATTTTATTAATTTACAAAATATTTGATATTTATACCTTGATCAGATTTGTTCCCCGTTTACGTAATTATCACCATAATTCAAATTTTATTGCAAATATTCTTATCAACCGTTTGATGTCGTTAGGTAACGGACAGCTATATTAGAGCAGATGGCCTTAGCCTTAGCTAGATTAATTAATTTGATTCATATATAATTTGAACAGATTATCTTAAATATATGTATTTCTTATATTAAGTATAAGTAAACAATAAACAAAATAAAACAAAATGGTTAAATAAATTTATTATACTGTATTTTTAAAATTTACCTAATACAATTTAACTCACATACTATATAAAAGAACTTTTTACTAATTTAAACTGTATTTAAACTAAGTTTAGTCAATTTAACTATTTAAACCGAATTTAGCACTAATTTAAAAAAAACATTTTAATTTTGCTATAAAACTAAAAATATTTTACCAAATCACTGAAATCCTAGAAGTTGGGAAGGAGATATCTTTTTGCAAACTAAATGCCAAGTGGGAATAAATGCTGATTCTTTACTTTTAAAGTTATAATTTAAGTAAATATTATTTTTAAAATATTATAAATTTTTTGATTCACTGTCAGTAATGAAATAACTTTAGTTAAAGATTTCTACTAATGCTATCGATTCAATAAAATTCTTGTAGACTAGTTTGTTATTTACACATGTGCAATATTCCTATTTTATTCTTATTAAATCAATTTATAATTAATCTAACAAGTGAGTTATGTTATATCTTATAGCTATCTCTATTTTGCGGATTTTTTCACACCTACTTGCAAGGTAATTTAATCCTTTCCTGATTGTAAATTGATACAAAAATAAAAATTTTTACAAAATTAGTAAATTTCAATAGACAAAATAATATATTTAAAATTTAACTGGCGTTTTATTTCCCTCAAACAACAAATTATTATTAATATGTTTAATTATTTTTATTAAAATTTTTAATGAGTATAAACCAAATATTTAAAAACAAATATTCAGAAAATAACAAAAATTTTAAATTATATTTTTATTTAGAAAAATAAATATTATATTTTTAAAATCAACAAAAATTATAAATTCTTATTAATTTAAGTTATGGCAAATGATTGCAGTTTATTGAATAAACAGTAAATGTAATGAGAAATGAATTAAAAGAAAAACATAATTAAATGATGGCTTGGGCAAATAATGCAACTGGCTCGTATGTGACGTACGATAGGGTACCCCCGGTTGCGATTAGGGTCATAGCAATCGTTGTCCACAAAGAACTCTCCAAATCGAGAATGTAGACAATTGGCCTTAAAAGGAACCAGGTCAGGAATAAACCCACGTGGTTGAGATAAACTCCACAGATGCCGGTTATTGTTAATAATAGAAACAATAATGAGATGAGATAATGAGCGAATCCACTTCTTTGATTAATTGATCCCTGTCTGTCGTCTTCCAGACCATTATGTAATGTCACTAATATGGCATAAATTAAACCAATTTTAATGGCAATCAAAACTAATTTGAATATTATGTAGAAAAATGTCTCAATAATAGCCATAATTGTTTTAAATGTTTATAACGTTTTGTTCACAAAAACTTATCAGAAACTTTTTTGTTTAAAAATTCACTTTAATATTAATTTATTAAATGAAACTTTTCTTATACTTTTCTTAAATATATATATACTTTTAGTCTGGACTTTAATTTAATAATGTTATTTAATATAATTGTTTGGCAAACGTTTAACATTTGATGAGGTAATGGAAAAACATGTGACGATTGGCTAATCAATGTTAATCTTTTATTATCGCATTTGTTTAGCTGGTATCACATAACAGTTAAATATCTAAATCGAGAAAGTTTTACAAACAGTTTTATATAAAATTTTAAGTAAAATACAAACTCAGTCTTATTGTCGCCGACTATACGAGAAACGTCTGTTAAACAAAGAATTTTTGCTGTTTTTTTTCATTAATATATTCACAAAAATTCTTTAATTATTTTACAACTCAACTGATTCGCGGAAACAGAATTGAAAACAAGTTTTTGCAAAGATTTTTGTGAAAAACACATTTCACGTCATTATGACATCGAATGGCATTGAAATAGCAATCACTTTATTAAGCGAAAGTGATATCTACTGTATTTTTACGATTTGTTACATTTTGTTTTGTCATCCAAATATAATTAGATTTTTGATTCGATAGACAGTATCTCACTTTCACTACTTATATACACTTTTGCAAAATATTAAATTTTATTTCAAAACACTCTAAACAAATAAAATCCATTTTTATCAAGAGATTAAAAACTAGATTAAATTGTTTTCGAAAACAATACGTTATTGTTTATTATGTAATTTAATAAATTAAATTATTTTTGTAATATTTGCAATCAAACAAACTTTTAAAAATTAATTCTTAATAAATTTAATTATTATATATAATTATTAGCTAAATTTAGTCCAATTAAATAATAATTGATTCAATTGGCTTATTTTATTTACATTATTTTACAATTAATTTAATATGCTATTCAAGGTTAAATTATATTATTACATTTTATACAAAGATTAAAAAAGAGGAAAATTAATCAAAAATTCTACTGAATATAGAAATTATCGTTTATTCTTCTCTGAAATTAGATTTATATTACCGTAAATACCATTTATGTTTTGCCGGTTGCCGTCGGCGGTCCAAAACTTATTGGGTTTTTTGACCAAAATTAAGAAATTTTTGTATTTAATTTAAAATTCTGTTTAAAAGTTAAATTGACTAAGTTTATCTTAAATCCGGTTTACATTTAGTTAAATTTGAATAAATTATAAATTTAAAAAATATTTTTGCAAATTATTTTTACAAATTTTGAGCATTTTCCGAAAAATTCCTACCTTGATACTCATTCCTGTATTGTAAAATTTTTTTTAGTTTTTAATATTTGTTTAGATTTATTGCATAAATAGTTTAAAAATTAATGTACAGTTTTAAACTTATTTTTAAAATTTATTTAGTTAATATTTTATATATACTATCCTGTTGACAGTATTTGTCATTACATTCAATATATTATCAAATACTTTGTATATTCTTAAAATGCAAATAATATTTTGGCAAATCTTACAAATTTTGAGTCATATTTGATAGCTTTTAAAATAAAAAAAATTTAAAACTACTCAAAACTTAATTGCCATCTATTTTTGCACGTTTATCATTAAAAATAGTTAATTAATTTCTAAAAAATATTTAATCTAAAAATAAGCCAGGTCATAAAATTTGTAAAAATAAACAACAAATAACAAAAAACAAAATCTTAATATTAAGCAAATAGTTTCAAGCGAGTCCTAGTTATTGACTTAACAAACAAAAAAACATTTTTATAAATTTTTAAAAATATAATTTAAGTCGTAAAACATGTTAAAGGTTTGAATGTGTTTTACAGTACAGTATGTATTAAAAAAATATTTGAAAGTTTGCAAAAGAGTGAAAAAAAGCATTAAATGCAGTATTTATTCATTGGCTCATCCATGACTAGGCATCTATTTAACATCCCAGAGCACTCTTCAAGTTATTTTGTTAAGGGATTATACAATATTATTAATAAAGTTGTTTAGAAATTGTAGTTTGAGTTTGCGATTTGGGTTGCGTTGGGTTTTACGCCTATTTATCATTCGGTCAGTGAAATACATTTTTCGATTTATTTATTATATATTCTTTTCACAAGAATTCAATTGATTAATGTTTAAGTCATAAAACAATAATTTTATTTAATTAAACGCTTATGTAATTTATTATTTATAAATATAAAAAAACCAAAAATAAATAAAAAATTTGTACTCTTTTTAAGTTACATAAGTTAACGCATTTGTGAAGTGCATGTTATGTCTATAAAACAAACATTTTTTTACGCATATGTTATTCAAATTTTGTATTGAGTTTTTAGTAAAATGTTTAATAAAATGTTAGTTAGTTTAAGGTTTTAGTTAATAAATGTGTTTCTGTTGGATATGTCGTTAATTTAAACAAATATAATAAAGTTTCGACAAAACAAATATCCAAAAATGTAAATTTCCTCTTTCACTTTATTCGGTTTATTTCTATTAACAATTCATTTTCTAAACAAATTGTTTTTGCATTTTATCAGAAAGTGTAGTAAAAACAGTTTTCGGACAAATTTTTGCTGCTTTTTAAATTGCTCAAATTTGTTGTTTACTAAATAAGATTCTTAAAATTTTTAAATAATTTTAAAATAAATTACAGTAGCTTGATTTATTTAAATTCATTTAAGATATTTGTTATTTTTAAATCAACAAATATTTTAAACTTTAAATTGAGTGATTGAGTTACAACATGTAATTATAATGTATTATTAAATTTAATTTATTAAGACAAAATAAATAAATATATTTTAACAACAAATTTAAAACGAGCATCACGGTAAGAATAATTGTATATTTTTTTAAATATATTAATAATTTGATAAAATCCTAAATAATAAATTAATAAATAATACTCAAAAAATTATTAAATACTTATAAATTTAATCATAATTAGTATATTTTACTACATTTAGCATAATATTTGGAGAATATTAAAAATAAAAAAAATTAAGCTAAAAAATAATAAACTTAATTTTGAAAAAGTATATTTAATAAATTATTTATTTAAATTAAAAAATATTTTCTAGATAAATTCTAATTAGCATAAAAATCCAAGAAATTTGAATAAAATAGTGATTTTATTTCTATAATACGTCCAAATCATAGCATTTACGTCACTAGCATTTGAATGGCAAACTCGAGCCCGAAATCAGTGATCACTGTTTGTAAGCGAGTTTGAGCTCTAATAGTATTTCATAAAATTGCAAACTTATAGAACTGTACGAACCAGGGATTTGAAGGAATAGACTGAGTGGAGAAAAGAGAGTATAATAGAGGAGAATATGTTTGGAATATATCCAAAAATACACGAAAGAGTCCAAAAGCAAACACTGAATGCAAGTGAAAGTCGAGTCTCGGATACGTTCAGAATCCGAATAGACTCTCATTACTAGTTGAACGACAGTTTGGTTTTATGTTTATTAAAACTCATATCACTTATTCTCAAATCAGAAATACTTAATCTCTAAAATTGGAATTAATTTGAGAAAAATGATAAAAACATTTTGATTTATAATAACTAAATGAAATAACAAACAAAAGTTTGAATTAAAATCAATGCAAAACATAAAGTGAAACAATTTGTAAACTTTCAAAACTAATAAAAGCCCTAATTGTGTTCGAACTAGCATTGAGCAAGCAGCAAGCACAATCGAAATGGCAAGTCTGCAGTCGTGGTTCAGTGTTCTTCGGTGGTCACTGATAGTGACACTCATTTTGTTGATTCTGCTATCGATAGCGCCGTTGGTTTTTGTGAAAAACTTTGAAAAGACAGAAATCGCTGACTATTATGTGATCAACGGTTCGGTTATGACAATACTTTGTATATACGGCTTATGTGCCATTTGTTACCACTATTTCTGGTTCACTATGATCTTCGGCATTCTTCTATCAATATACCTAATTGTGCAGATCTTCTACTTGGGCGGCAATATCGGTGTCTATCTGACCAAACTGGGTGTTATCGCCTGTTCGTTCACCTACTGTGCGGTTCTTAAGAGGTTTGAAAACGAAGCCCTTTATGGGGTCTGAAGACTACAGACAACAAAAAACTCTTTTGAAAAGAGCAAACAATTTAAGAACAAAAAGTGATATTTATTTTTAGAGCATATAAAATGTGTTTCAAATAAAAAAATTTAATTTAATTTTAGTTTAACTAAAATAAGCCTAACATTGCCCAACAGAAACTTGAAGACCAATATAATTATGTTATAATTGTTGTTCGTAATTGGATTTAGAATTTGTAATTTTATTTTAAATTTTTTCTTGTTTAAATCTTTTTTTTTTTGTTCAAATATATTGTATATTATATTTATAATCATTTCATTTATTAGTTTTCTTTTTTTAGTTCAGATTTAGAACTCATTATTCGTTTAATTATATTATTTCATTAAATTATTAAAAATTTAAATAAAATCTAAAATTAAGTTTTAAACAATTTAACAATCTTAATTTGCAAAATTTACATTTTATATATGTTTTAGTTTTTTTTGTGCATTTTTCTAAAGCAATTCCAAGGTTTAAGTATTTTTTTTGTTTATTATTTCAATTTCAATAAATATTTGCTTTTAAACAAATCAGAAATATAGTGAAAATATTGATTTATTAATCAAATGATTGATTTGGCAGAGTTGCTTATTAAACAAGCAAAATTGATTAAAGTTATAATTTTTCAAGTGTAATTTTATGCATATTTTAATAATTGATTACAATATTATAATAAGTTTTAAAATAGAATTCGGTTTAAATTTAAACAAACTAATATAATTAAGTATAAGAAACTAAATAACAGGTTAAGATTTTACACCAAAAAAAACACATAAAACAGTCATTTACTAAATTTCAAATTTTTCAGTCGAGGCTTATTTTTTAAAAAAAATAATATCTTTTTTTAAAAGTTTTTCTATCTTAAGCGGATTTAAAGAATTTATAATTTTTGACTCCAATACAAATCAACAAAAAAAAGACTAAATTATGCGTCGAATGAACTGAACATTATTCAGATATTCGAGAAATATAAACTATGCAATAAATGTGTAAAAAGTAATAAATTTTTTCTGACCGAAAAGTACTTCAAAGAAACACTTTTAATAAATTTCTAGTGTTTTAGTCGCACCGAAAAGTCGGGTCTGAAGTTCGAAAAATTGTATCTTAAGGGGTTGTGGTTGTATTGAACACTAGAACTAATGGCTAAATAAATTATTTTAATAGTTTTGGATTGCATTAGGAATTTAGGCCACAGACAGTGAAAGATAGAGAAAAAAATACTTCTTTGCGCTTAAGATATGCTAATTCTAGCCCTCACTATAAGCTCCTGCAATAAGTTCTATCGGTTTACATATAATGTAATAAATTTGTTTTAAAATTTTTAACCTGGTCTTTTGTACAAATATAAAATTAGACTTTAATATATTAATATTATATTTTAATTTTTTTTTCTTTTTGTTACAAAATGTTTATGTTATTTAATTACTTGATTATCAATAAAAAGTTTTAAATTAATCACATTTTTAAAAAGTTAACAAAAATAAATTTATAATTTTTTAATAAAAATTTATTTGATTAAATATTTCAAATATTTTTCAAGTTTAAGAATTTCTCTAAAAGCAATTTATATGACGTTTTTGTCGATTTTTCATCAGTTCTCATCACTTGGTTAAATGTCAAAGATCACATTTCAGTTCACAAATAGTTTCTCATCCATGTCGTCAGAATGGGATTGAAATCATATGGCGATCGTATAACTCAAATACTGTATCCAAATCCGAATTTCACTGTCGATTGAGTTTTTCGCTTTTATTTTAGTTCTCATATGAAAATCACTTTTTATATGTCATATGATTTTTACTGTAATTCATATCAATATCAATATAAATATTTATAAATAAGTAATGAAAAGAAAAATCTGTTTTAAAATTTTTTTTTAAACTGATAGTATTGTGAAACAAATTAATATTTTTATACATTTCAAAGTTAAAAGTCAAAACATATTAAAATTTTTAAACTAGAATTATAATTATGGTAATATTTTAAAACTTAAACTAACTAGTAAGTGCTTTTTTATAATTTAACAGGTTAAAATTAAAAATATTGATAAAATTTTAATACATAAAAAAGTATAAATATTATACAAAACGTTTATTTGATCCAATTTATTGAACACTAACTCTAATTCCGTGCAGTTTTGCTGTTAGTAAATGTGTTTAACGACAATAGTTTGCAATTAATTAATCGTTTAATTCAGTTGTGTTTGTGTTTAACGCCAATCATTGTTTGCAAAAGTATTCGAAAGCATTAGTTTAGTTGTGACTAACGGTTCCGCAAATAGACCGATGAATATAAATGCAGAGACACTGACGAACATCAGTTTGGAATCATCTGATAGAGTGTCAGAAATGTTTGAAATTGTAGTTATTTTTATCGATTGATGAATACAAGCAAAAAATATTTGAGATTAGTTTGTTTAACTAAATCTAAATTTAGGCCAATTATTGATATAATTTTTACTTCAATTTATTTAGACATTTGATGACTAAAGTTATCTTAAAGTTAAACGGTTTAAACAAAAAATAATAAATAGAAAACATTTTATTACATAGTCATCAATAAATGTAAATTGCTTGTTTGACTTAACCAAACATACAAAAAAAAGGAAAGGGGTATGATCAAGGAAGAGAAAGTCAATTTTGGATTTCTTAAAGTTAAACTGCAAGTTTGCACAATTTTATTATTATAAATTTAAATTTAATTTTTTTTAATTTATATTTAAAAAGCCACAAAAGTTTAGGGTGAGTAAAAATTTTTTAAATAAAATAAAAAATTTAGTTTAAAATAGTTTATTTAATTTTTTGTTTGTTTCTAAATCTTATATAAATTAAAATTATTATTATTAGCAAATTTAGGGAAAAAATTAATCATAATATTCTTTTATTTAAAAATATCATTTAAATTTAATTATATATTTAAAGTTAGCTCGGAGAAAAGTTTTTAGTTTTTAAACAAAGTTAAAATTTTTATAAATTCTAAATTCTAGTTTTTTAAATTTATTTAACTAGAGTTAAATAGCAAAATTTACCACAACAAAAAATATTATTTTTAAAAATTTGCTCTCTTAAATATTGAGATTAGTTTTATTTTAACTACTAATTTATATGCCCGTAGGCAATATTATTCAACCATGCAATTAAATAATTATGTTAAAAAATTTAAGTTAATGTGTTCGCGGATATAATTTCATTCATTAATTTAAATATAATGAAATTTATAAATAAACTGCAATTTTAAGACTTTTGTTTCTCATTCAAGTTATAAGAAAGTGCTTCTTGTTTAAAATGTTCTTTTTCTGCATAAATTATTTTATTATACTAAATAAGTTTATATTTGATTTGAAGCGATAATTAGTTTTTTGAGATTTAGCCAAAACACAAATTTTTAGAAAAATTTTTTGGTTGTCTTATAATGTATATAAAAATATAAAAACTCAAAAGTTATAGTACATTGTCCATTTATTCTCTATGTGCAATATTAATTTTTAAAAATATATTTGATAAAATAAATAAATTTTTACCCAGACCCTTTCTCAAGTTAAATATGCTTATCTCACCAAAAAAAATAATTTATGTGTATTTAATAAAGTGTTAGAATTTCAAAAATATAAGTCTTGTCTAATCATGTGCTCAATCTTTTGGGCCAATTGGCAGTCACTCATCGATTCAAAAAATATAATGAAATACAGATTTGAATGATTGGAGAAAAATGACATTTCCTCTGATATATGTATATATACAGTATGTTAGACAAGAGTTAGAGTAAAATACTCTAGTTTACTTTTCTATTTTGGAAAATGAAAACTCATTCGATTATAATACAAATATAAATACAGTGAAGGAATGTCAGCTATTTATTATAGTATGTGCTCTAATACTAGTGTTTCTAATTTTTGTACGTTTTTTGTTTCTATAGTTTTTTCTATTTCGTATTTACTGTAAACTACTTAATGTTTTACACAAAACAATAATTAGATGTAAAAATAGATGAAAATTTTCAGACAAATGTCAAAAATACAGTATCATGTTAAGCAATAGAGCCGACAATAAGACTCAAAGCTCTAAATATTTTCTACTCCATATTTATAATTAATAACTTAATAATAAGCCTAATGTTTTGATTAATATTTAATATTAAAAGTTTTATTTTTAATTAGTATAACCTATTAAACTTGTTCAAATAATTTTTATAAACATGAAAGTTTTAATAAACGAAATTAATATTGATAAAAAAATTCATTACACTATAATTCAATAAGTCTAAATCAATATATCGTTTATAAATTATTGAGCTTATATTATAATGAATAACTTGTAGTAAATTTAGTTTAATAATTTAGTTTTATTTTATATTAAATATCAATTTTTAGCCTAAAATATAAGCTACATATT
>JAQFXP010001342.1:0-19911 GCA_034693685.1 Belba bartosi
AGAGAAAGAGAGAGAGAGAAAGAGAGAGAGAGAGAGAGAGAGAGAGAGAGCAGAGGAGAGAGCAGAGGAGAGAGAATGGAAGGAAATAATATAAAACTAAGAGAACAATAAAATATAAAGTTACGGTTAAAAAGTTTGTTCAGTATTTGTATTAAAGTTATTGTTTTACAGCTATTTAATGTTGAGTTCAAAACATCAAAAATAAATCTTTAAATTCTTCAATTTTTAACATCAAAAATGCCGATTAGGTTAACATCGATAAAAACATCATTTATCAATAAGTTGAAATTTTTCCTTCCTTAATTATAATGTATTATTATATTTGAAACAAAAGAACAAACATTTGTTGCGATTTTAGCATAAATTAAGTCAAATAATGAATAATTTATTTCAAATACTTGAGATAATAATATGATTAGATCGACTAGATTAAGGTTTATGCTTTTTCACACACCTTGAACAAATATCTTTTTAATTTTTAAAAATAAAACGACTTTAAGATTATAACATACTTAATCAAAAAAAAAGTCTCTCTATATCTAACCAAGATACTCTATTTTAGTAACAATGTTATACATAGTAATATAAAATTTCTTGATAAATTATATGTAAATTGTTTGAGATTTACGGTAACTCAAAAATCACTTTTTGAATTCCATTTTTGTCTTAAAATTATGTTTCTAGTTAGTTTAGATGGTTTTTATCATTCCTATCAACTATAAAGACTAAAATCTTATTTTTCTCAATATTAACATAACAGCCAACCCCCCCCCCCCATAACGCCCCAAATTGCAGGTAAAATTAATAAAGTTTGTCTTTAAATTGGTTTTAATTTAAATTAAAATTTTGAACTATTAATAATATTTATTATTTTACAATAAACTAAGTGAGAGCAACGCATAGCATTTAAAACATTGCAAATAACTAGAGCTGGCACAAACTTAAGAGTTGAAAATATTAATTAACTTTATTAATGTTTATTAAATATTTAAAAACAATGTATTTGCAAAATAACTCGCGAGCCAATGCAGATAACTCGTTTTATAATTATGAACAAACATTAAAAGAAACTAGCTTACAATTAGAACTCTTAGATTTGAGCCAGCTCTTCAAATATTACAAAAAAATATATATTTTAAAATATAAAATATTTGTTACTTACTTCTACTGTTGAAGCAACATCAGAGATGCCGGTGACATTCCAGGGCGTGTTTTAGTTATTTGTATACCAATAGAATTGTTTCAAATATTTAATAAAATGTTTCTAACAATATGTTGCTATCACTTTAATATGTGTGATCGTGACGTGCCTCCAATATAAATACATTAGACTCACTGGAATATCACCTGCACCTATGAGCAACATGCATAAAAAACATATCTGACGCATTAACACATTGCAAATACACTGTTTTTGTATGTTTAATAAAAAGTTAACATTGTTAAATAACACTTTTAAACTTTAAAACACATCTGATCTATGCAAATAATCAGAGGTGGGCATTAGAGACTGAAACCGGATCGGATCTCTATTATAGAAAAGTCGGATCGGATCTGAGAGTTGGATCCGAAGATCCGAGAATCCGAAAATTTTTGTTTTATTTTGAGACGTATTTCTTTATTTTGCTATATTTTTAACATAAATAAAATACCATTAAAATAATGTATTTAAAAATTGTAATTGAGTTAGATTTTAATAATAAACAAAATTATAAATTGTTTAACATGTGCATTTTATTTTAAATCTATATTAAATTAAATACCAATATAAAATTTTAATTAATTTGATACCTTTTATGTTTAATTTTTTAAACATATAAAAAATATCCTATTATAAAATAAACGTGCACCTTAATACACCTTTTCGCAAAGAAAAACAACAAAAATTAACTATTTTTTAATTTGTCAATTTATAATATATATATAAAAAGTTTTTTGTTAAAATATTTTAAAATCAAATATCAGGTTAATTTTATAAATTATTTAATTTAAATAAATAATTCACTGATTAAAATATAAAAGATTAATTTCCAATAAAATTTATTAATTTTTATATTATATATAAATTCGGATTAAATTTTCCAAAATATTTAACGTTCGGATCGGATCTACAGCAAAGAAAAGTGGGATCGGATCGGATCCAGAAAAGTAAATCCAATTTCAGTCTCTAGTGGGCATATCTCATAATTTAAATAAATTCATTAGCTTTTTAACTGTCTGTTAAACATATAAAAACAATATACCTGCAATGTCCAAAAATTGACCTTGGTAAACATTGCAAATACATTGTTTTTGTATGTTTAACAAATGGTATAAAAGTTAAGAAACATTTTGAGAAATCTCTGCAAATAACAAATAAAACTAAGTTTTTATACCTTTGGTTTAACTTATTAACAGGCAATTAGTATTTAATTTATTTTTCTGAGTATATGTATAATAATTTATTATAGTTTAATAATTCTATTTTAGTATTAAATTTCTATATAAATTTAGACAACTAACATGCTGGTTTATAATTTCTAGACTAAGTCTTATTGCAGACAAATTTGTTTTTTTAAATGTCATAAATTTTCCAGATTAGTAAATTCTTTGCTAGATAAATAACTTATTTTTGCAACAATAGTAGAATTGGTAAGGCTTTACGAAAAATTGTTTTTTAAAGTTTGATCTTTTAGTTTGTCTTAAGACTTATTTTTGTTATTGAAATATAGATTTAAAATATAAAATAAAAATGTCTTTTTTTGAATATATTTTTTAATACAAATTTTTGAAATAGCAATGAAAGGCATAAAACATTTACGGATATAATTGGTAATACTTTACACTTTTGGCACTTATTTCGTTAAATACTTAATTCGATTCAGTCATAGATTTTGTGAAAATCTGATAAAAAGTTTATAATTTTTATAACAAAATCGAATAAAACGAAAGAATTTAAGTTTGAAATAAACTTTGTATGTTTGACCCAGGAAGAAACGCAGGTCTAAATATAATTGGCATTTTGTTCAAAATAATCGCATTTACACTTAAATTTTTATTATATCAAATTTGATATTTTTGTTCAAGCATGTTTAAATTTTAAATTGTTATTCATTTTTGCATTTCATTTGAGCTATTCATACATTACTTTTGAATTTAAACTTGTTAAATTTTTAATATGGTTTGAATAAAAATAATACTAGATAAAAAATATTTAATAAAATTGAAAAATATAAGTAAATAAAAAAATATAAATAAATAAAAAATAAAACAAAAACTAAAGCAAAAGTTTTTCAGTTTTTTGCACAAAATTATTTGAATTAGATTTTTGAAAAAAAAAGTTAGTATTGACCTTAACTGCATTAAAATTGTTGAAAACATATTATTTAAGATTTTTTAAATAATAAAAATCTAAATCACAAATGTTTTAAACTTTTTTTTAAGATTTAATTTTTGGTCTGTCTGTTGAACGCATCCTTAGAGAAGAAAAATAATTAAATGAATTAAACAATAAGAAGAGAGTCGAGGAAGTGATCGAACCGAACATTATATGACTTTGAATTGCATTTCGATCTTATCTTTTACTCTTAGATCAAATGACCGTTAGATTCCAATTCGGCTAAAAAACTAACTTTTCTATAAAAATCTTTAATCAACTAATAACTAGAGACCAGCATTCAAATAAAATCAAACTGTATCAATAAAAATTTTATAGCTTGCAATTTAGTAATTAAACTTGCTTGCACTTTATTTGAATGTTTAAATAAAGCCATTTAAATTAAATTGCATTAATAAAACTACAGCTATTTTAGAAACAAACGTATTAACAAAATAAATTAATTTGATTATACTAATTAATTTGAATTTATATGCCTATATAAGTATTTGATTATTTAATTTGTTGCTATACTTAAAAAAATAACCTTATTGCATATAATAAAATGTGCATGTTTTTAAATATTATTTATATTTTTAGCATTTTAAATTTAAAGTTTAAATTGGCATTGATAATGTTGGGTAAAATAACAAAACTTATGTCCAGACACTGGCCTCTAGTCAACAGATCAAGTGTAAAGAGAAATAAAATAAATAAATCGATTTTTAAAGTGAAAATCGTCCAAAAATTTTTGTTCAGTAGATAAACACAATTCTATTGTTCTGTCAACACATAAAAAATGTCTATTGATTTCTAACCTTTGGGCAAATTATTGTTTAAAAAACGTTATTTTCCCCTTTATTATCGGTATTATTGTATTTGAGATATATAATCAAATACTTCCTTAACTTAGAATTAACTTTTTCTTATCGCCTCCGAAAATCAATTCATTAGAAATGGATTTTTTTTGTCAATTTAACAGTAAATCACAATTGAGTTTAAAAAAGTCAATAAATTTTTTTTATACTGAAAAGAGTTTTTTTTTGAGAATTTTAATATAAATATACAGGAAATGCATTTTCTCTAATATTTTAATTTATTTTTAATTTACTTGCTAAACCGTTAAAGAAATTGTTAATACGTGTGTAATTCATGAAATATATTTACAAGATAATTGTATGCAGACATATTAACAATATTGTTTTTTGACAAATTAGTTAAAGTTTTAATGTTTATTTTAATATTAATTGGACTTGCTTAATATTTAAAATAAGAAGAGATAATCACCTAAGAATTATCTTGATTTTAAAATTTATTATTTTTTGCAATTAGTTAACAAATAAAAATCCCGTTGTTTTATCAACTGTCAAAGACAACTTTAAACATTTTTTGGCAAGATTAGAAAAAGTTTTTTCTTTTTAAATTAGTGCAAATTTTAGTTTGTATTAAAATTAGATGTAAATTCTGTTGCAAAACTCTGTGGTCAAATTTATAGTTAAATAAAATTAAGCATAATCAAATAATTTTATAATAATTTTGAATTTATTTTAAAATAACCTCTTGTTTCCTCCTAGGTTTTTGGTTAAACATTAATTTGTCGGTGAGTTTTATAATTAAATTGCAGATTTACATATTATGTCAAAATACAAAACAAGGCTTCAGATTGAAGAAAGGCTAGGTCAAAACTCTAATTTTGAAAATTGGCACTTAATTCTCATAGAATATGGTTTCAGAAAAAGTACCTCTTATTTTTTAGGTAAAATTAGTAAAAAAATTTCTAAATTAATTCTAAATTTAATTAAATTTAGTTAAATTGCGTTATAATTATATTTATATACTGTGTGTTTTAAAAACATTTTTTTAAATTTCTCCTCTGATCCTCATGGGTTTTTAGCTAATTAAAAAAATTACTCCCCTGATTTTCCCCTGAATCGACCGGCTATCTGAAACTCCAGTATAAAATGTTTTAACTTTTTCACCGCACATTACATAAAAACTTATGTAATGTTTTTAAAAAAATGAAATTTAAGACATTATAGATATACTGTTAATATATATATATCACTATATTGTATATTTACAGTAGTAAACAGTTTATATGATATGTCAACCATCGTTTTTCAACTCTGAATAAAAATCTAACCTGTAAGCATGATAATATGTATACCCTTATAAACTGTAAAAGTAAAGTTTTAGTTTAATATCATAGCGGTTATTCAAGCATGCTATTAAATATATTTCTATATAATAAATAAAAAATGTCAAACTAAATTTGTTTTATTTAAGTAATTTAGAGCAGTAAAAGTTTTAATTTTATTATAATCTTGGTAATAAATAGAAAACAAAATTCTAATAATATAACCATAAAAACAAAAATAAAATACTGCATGATATAATATAATACTGTATAATATAATATTTTTCTTATATAAAGTAGCAATCAAAAAATTATTTGTTAGTATAAATATATGGTTTTTTTCTTGAATGATCAAAAGTTTTATTATTATTATCTTAAATAACAAAAAATTTATGAACCGAATAAATAAAATATTTTAAACAAATAAAATTTTCATTTCATCCAAGAAGTGCTTAAAATATTTTTTATAAATCATTTCATCAGTTATTTAAAAAGAAAATATTTTTCTGAATAATAGTTAATAGTTCTGAAAAAGGAAGTAATAAAAGACTGTTTATAGGAATAAAGTTTATTGATACTTTTGACCAAAAATTTTATTTTGTTTTATTTTATTAATTCAAAAAATACAAAAATAAAATTTATACAAGCATGTTTAATAAATAAAATAATTATAAAACATAATTAAAAAAATTAAAAACATCTTGTTTATTATTTTCATTATACCAACCGTTTTGTACAAAAATAATTAATAATAATAGTTTTAACTTAAAAAAACATATTAAAAAATAGAAATGTAGTTAGATCTAGTTGTAGTTAAAAAAATAGACATTTATGCAAAAATATAAAAGCATACAATAATAAAATGATTAAACAATTTTTAAATAAGAATTAATTAAAATAAAGAAAAGGCTAAATAAAATAGAAAAGAATAAAAATTGAACTAGAAGATTAGCTGACATTGAAGCTACCAGTGCCGAACTTGCAGACAATTGTCTTGGAGTGGTCGCCACCCATTTCCAGCGACGGATGATATCGTATAAATAATTTGTTAATAAAACTTCCTTTTGCTATCTGTTTAGCCGATTGTGAAAAAATCCATTTGTTTTACATTAGATTAAGAGTTAACACAAAAAAATCATTACACGAATAGATAAGAAGTGCATAACCAGAGAGAGTTAAAAAGTTAACAAGACGTTAAAGTTAAGAGTTATGACCAGTTAATTGCTGCGATTCGTACTGATTAGTAACGTCCGATAGCTATAGGCCATCCCGGATAAAGAGCACCGGAGGGTATGGATGTGGAATTGGGTTTTGGGTCAGTTAGTAACAGATAAATCATTTCGAAAGTGTAAGTAAACAAATTGTTTGTTTAAAACCAAATGTTTTAATTAAAGGCTTTTTGACAGCCGTTCCGAATATGTAATTAATTGTTTGTTGTGTTTAGTCTATATTTAAATTTGTGTTTAATATTAAATGATTTATTAATCAATTATATTGTAATTAAGATTAAGATTGTGAGTTCTAAATATTAATTTGAATATTAAACATGTACATTTGCTTGTTAAATGCTGGATTATGATGGTAAAAGATGAAAGAGATGAATAATTTAAAAAACAATTGTTTTATATTTTAGCTATTCGTAAAATTTTAATTTATTCACATTTAATACAAAAAACTGCTTTTGAACAAAAAAAATATTTCGCAAAAAAATACTGAAAGCAATTAAAATAAAAATTTCTTTTTAAAGAAGTCATTATTCAAATCAACATTCAGAATTAATGATAAAATAATTCTTTAAACAGCCTTGTTGGTAATTTAAAAACCGAAATAAAAATTAAAAAATGTGTTTAATTGGTCAACATTTGAATAAATTAAAAAAACGAAAACATAAAACAAAAAAAAAACAAAAACAAAACCGAATTCATTGCACTTGCAATTGAAAAAAGCCTATATCGGGTGCTATAATCAAAAGACAGTAAATGCTTACCACATGCTGTGTATCACACGAATTGTGCGGAACGCGTAGCACATAAGCTAACTGTCCATCGCCACGGATCCGGCACCGGCTGTTTGTATCGCCAGCCAAGACAACGCCGCGGAACGGCTCAGTAAAGTTCAAGTTTATTATTGTCTCTTCGGGCTCGCATGACAGCGCAACTGATTATTGTGTTAAAAAAAAGATGATTATATGAGAAAACGAGCAAGGCGAATTAATTAAATGTAAATTAGTTAGAGTTTGACATGCGATTCATTAATGGAGAAAAATCTGATGCATTCATCACTAATTGTTGAGCTGAAGGTTAAACACTTCGATATATCATATTGTCTGTACAGCCAATCATAACATACGGAAGTAAGTGATAAATAATTTTTTTATTTTACAGATTTTTAGTCTTTTGGTTAAAAAATATTATTGTATTTTAGTGAATGAATGAATGATTTTTATGGATTTGCATAATTATCTATTGGAGTGAGAGCGAGGACTAAAGCTAGGAAGATAATTAATTTGTAGATGTGCAAGGCAAATTATTCAGTTTAAAGTTTTACGATATTTTAAGTGTAAGTTTTATATTGTATATACAATATATTTTAAGGGTTTTATACTGTATTTTTGTAATAATTCTTTACATCCAATAAAACACAATATTACTTGTTACTTGAGCTAAACTAAAATTGCTATTCTAACAAGCAACAACAAAATCTAAATAAACATGTTAAGCTATTTTATTTATAATCAGCGTTATTAAGACTTAATTATTTGTACAAGATATGTTAATTTATGCAAGTCCATACTGTTTAAGTAAGCCTAGCTTGCATATAGTTATAAGTTAATTAGACGATAATTATTCAAATCACTCATACCTTTCACTTTTTTCGCCACGAACTCACTGGTAACCAGACCTTCGCCACGGCTTTTGTTCGCTTTAATTAGTAGTCGTCTTAAGTCATACTTATTATTGTTATAATTATTACTATTTTTATTGTTATTATTAGTATTTCTATTAGAGTTTTCTTGTGAAAGGCTTATTGGAAGTATAATCTGTTGAATACAAATGCGAATAATAAAGTATAAAATAATAAACAAATAAAATAAATGCCAATTATTTGTAATATTGTATGAGAATTATTAGCTTAAAAAAGATTTAGTATTAAGTAAATGCTTTTAACGAACAAAACGTATTTTAAAAAATAAATAAAAAAATAAAAATAACTTTTTTGTGGCAACGAGTGATTTACATAGAAAACAATTACTGCTAACGACACTATTTTTCGTATTCAGTATTAATTTAAGTCCTAATGTTTTATTGCAACTTGCAAGACTATAAAAACACATCCATATAAGTCATTAATAGTAAAATAAATTATACATGTACAGTATACAAATGTCAATTTATCGATTAGCAAGCTGCCAAAGTGCAATTGTGAAAAATTTGTATAATTTATTTTTGAAATTTACATTAAATATATTATTTTAATAAATAACTTAAATTACCAAAAGTATCTTATCAAGCTAGCCAACATTTAAACATATAATTTTCTAACCGTAATAGAGTGTTTAACCTGTAAAATTTTTCAAAAATCTTTTCTATTGGATGAAGGTCATTAGCCAACATTTATTTAAAACTAACTAATTGTTATTTTATTTAAAAATAGATGTGATTTAATAAAAGCACCATATTATTTTTATTATGGCGATGTCTATTTTAAATAAAAAACATATTAAAAATATTAAAAACATATATTTTTTATTTTTTAATTGCAGCTTGCTGCACGTATTTTAATATTGATTCAATTGGAAACAACTTTTTTTGATATGTTATTAATAATACGCTATAATATAAAAAAGTAATCTAAATTGGATATAAAATATAAATATAATGAGAAAGCAATAGAAAAAAGTACTTCGAATAAGAAGAGTATTTAAAGAAATTTGACGTTTTTTTTATTCAAAAGATTATTATTTAGCAATTGAGTCGAAAAAACCGGTTCAACAGAATTTAGTTGCAAATAGATTGAGCAAAAAGTAATGGAGAGTCAGATATTCGTAGAAAAAGAAGAAGAAATCAAAAGTAAAAGTCATGTAAATAGTGTAAAGTCGTAATGAGAGTCACTACACAAATGGCTTCAAATAATATATCATTTAAATGCTATAATAAAATTTAACTTATTTTTCACTCGAGTGTTGATTACTATAACTAAAAAACATTTAAATATTTTTTATTAAATAATAACTACAAAACTATAAATTTACGGAATTATCAAAACAAGACATGCGTTTCGTTAATAGACTAATGTTTCTCTGTTTAGGCAAAAACATATAATTCGTATATAATTTAAGATATAATTTAAACTAATCTTTAAAATTCTTTTTTCAATGTTGAGGAAAGTTTGATGTTTTTTATTTTGTTGTATTGAAAATATATAGGAATTTAAATGCTATTTAAGAAACACTATTTCAAAGTGTAGTGATTGTCACGAATTAATCGCTTTGAAAGTCTAATTGCATTTAAATGTTTTTATTTTTTTTTAATTTAAAATCTTATTTGAGGTTGATTGACGTTATAGTCATATCTAAAAACTTGTATAGATGTGCAAGCTTGTTTGATTTAAAAAATAGTAATAATTAGCTTAAATATTAACAAATTTTTAATTATTATATTAAAACAATAACTTAACACGATGCTAAATAATAAATCTTAAAAAAATCTTAACAAAATTAATATAATTTCAATAAACTTAAAATTTATATATATTTAATTTAAACTTTACCAAGAGTATTCCTACTCATCTTTTAATTTGTTTAAGTAAAATTTATATTACAATTATATTCATTTCTAAACCAATTACCAGGTAAATTTGTTTTATAAAAATATTAAATAAATTATTTGTTGTATTTTATTTTTACTAACTAAATATTATTTAATTATGCATCTAAACTAGTTTAATTTAATTATAATATTATCTAATTTAAAGATTATTAAAATTGTTAATTAAGTATTTTTATAATATAAAACAAATTAAAAATTTAAAAAATTATATTTAAAAACTACAAATTTATTATAATTTTCAAGATGCTTGATTATCTCAACTAATAATATACATATCTGTATTTAAATAATATTTTTTATATATTTAAATGTAATTTAACTAGATAAAAATAAGCAACATGTTAATAAAATTTTATCAATTTAACTTAAATAAATAGAAATTACTTACAATATAAATTGTGATTAATAGCAAAAATGCGCTTTTCATAATTAGAATTAAACCTGGAAATTTTAAGTTACAAAAACCAAATAATCAAACACAATTTAAATAAAACTTTAACTAGAGAATATGTTCAAGAAGTGAGTCGTATAGCACAAGTCATAAATACGATTCCATAGCAAGAAAGTGAAAAAATCAAATGACTCAGAACTATAACCTTATGCTTCATATACGGGCATTAAATCCTTATAATAAATAGATTTTTTTAATTTACGAATCTTTCTGTAAAAGTGAAAGCCTGTGCCCTAAAGACATTTTAATTATTAGATAGAGAAGCGAAAAAAATTGTGCTAGCAACTTATATGACATTTTTGTACGAGAAATAACTCAAATAACTAGATTAAGCGCTATCTTTAGTACAACAAACTAACTAATCAGCCAAAGTGTCATTCCACTTTTCTTGCTAGACTATCTAAAGTTATTGCTATGTAAAAAATAAAACCACATAAATACATATATAATCATGCTAATATAATTTAGAAAAAAATAAGCAACAAATTAAAAATGCCAGTAGATAGACTAATTGTAAATTGCTAATAATTGTCTGTTGAATAGTTGCCATAATATTAATACTTTAATCTTAATTTAAATGATAATTTTAAAAGTATTTCATAAGCTACCTTAGCCATCTCTGTTCACAAGTTAATATCTCCTTTGCCAAATACTCAACAAAGTTGTATAGACAGTGTAAAACCGGTTGTTTGCCCTCAATAGATTTGTGCTCACAAGACAGTATTTTGCTTATGTATGTACTCAAACATTTAGATTTGTCAAAAATAAAATATTTGCTCGAATTTTGCCATTCATGTTTTAACTATTTTTAAACTCATTTTTAAATCCGATTTTAACTTATTTGAAATTATTATGTTTTGTATGAATTGCAAGTTTTGCTCATTTGTGTGATTAGTAAATGAATTTAATATTTATGTATTTGTAATACATTTAATATACTCAACAATAATGCTGTTATTTAAAGCCAAAAATTTTTATAATTTATTTTTAATTAATTTGATTTTATTACTGAGTCTACAATTGGTTAGTGAAGTGAAAGCGCGATTCAAACGCTGTTTCGTATGCCGTTCGAGAGGACCGCTCGGAGATTGTGAGTATAACTATTGAAAAAATTAAATTTAAAAAACTTAAACAATTAAAAGCCATAAAATAAAATTTGATAACAAATGGCTTTATTTCTATTTGTTCATTGAATGTCTTGAATAAAAGTGTAAAATTCAAAGCTGACAATGAATGAGGTCACGAGAAAAAAAAATAATCAGAATAAATTTTCAATTTAATTATGTCAGGGATTTATTGTATTGGATATTATATGAAAAAAATCATTTTTTATTCTCTCTCTCTCTTTCTCTCTCTCTTTATTCAATAACTTATTTTATTTTATAATAAATAGATAATTGGATTCACATTTGCATTGAATGCGCTTTTATAAGGAAATACCAAAAGAATTATTAATTTATTCTTTTCTGGTTTTAATAGACAATTGTATTGAATAGAAATTTATTTCACGAATTGATTATTAATTAGTTAATGAAATCTAATCCCGATTTGCATTTCGTATTGTAGGCAAAGATACTTTCGAATTCAATTCGACGACTGTTGCCCAGACCGGAGTGGAAGCACAGCCCTGTGCTAGCGGTTAGTAGTGGTGTTAGCCCTGGATGTCAATCTTGTTAATTTAATTGATAACAATTTGATTGTTTTAAATTTGAACAATGAGTTTGTTATCAAAACACACATAGTTTTGAAAACTAGTGTTAAATTAAAATTTTTGTAATAATTGTTTAATTCGAATAATAGAACCAAGGAAGTTTGACTGACAACCCCAAATGACAATTAAAAACAAATATTATTATTAATGACACAGTATTTGCACATGTTACAGTTTTAGAGAAATTAATTATTAGACCTAAAAGAGATAATAACTTGAATTGAATCCTAAATTAATATTTTAATTAATAAGAAATTGAATTATTCTTATCCTTCTCTCAACCCATAGACCATTTGACTTAACACTAGTTATTAAATTTGATTTTAAAACTAATCAAAACTATTATCGATGAAAAACATTAACAACTTTTAAGTGAATTTTCAATATTTGATTCAAATGTTCGATAGGCTGGTGCGGAAAGTCGACTGAAGGCAAAGACGATGGCGAGGGTCTGATGGCCACCGAACGCATGTGCTTACAACGACCCCCGAGTGATAACAAGGAGAGATGTGCCGACACCTTCTATGGCAATAAAAAAAAGACA
This sequence comes from Belba bartosi, assembly GCA_034693685.1. Lineage (NCBI taxonomy): Eukaryota > Metazoa > Arthropoda > Arachnida > Sarcoptiformes > Damaeidae > Belba > Belba bartosi. Next base: position 13,028 of record JAQFXP010001342.1, read on the forward strand.
TTCTTCATGTGCTTCTGTAAGGGAGATCTGTGTAATGCCGGCTCTAAACTCAATCATTCGTTTCAATTAATGTTTAGTAGTTTTCTAATTGTTTTGTTTAATATGTGTAACAATTTTTATAAGTTTTTTATTGATTAAAGTTTTATTTATTTAAATGTCTTATTAATTCGAATTGGATTTACAGTTTGTAGTAAATGTGCTTGTTAATTTAATTATTATTTCTAGCCATAGTGCCTAAATAAAATTTATATTAAAAGTTATTACTCGAGATAAGTCTAATAATGTGAGCTTGGTAATTATAATTCAAAACTTATAAAACTGACTAGATATGATATTATATTACAATTCAAGCCGTGATTTAAATATAAAACGTTTCAAATCAATGATTGTTTAAGTAAAATAATATTCGTGTGATTTGTAAATCATATAAATGTTTCAAAATTTGTAATTTAAATCTGTTATCAGTTTTATAATCTCAAAGTTTAATATTTTGAAACTTAAGCCTAAAAACTAACCAATAAATTGCAATCAAATTTTTACCTATTGATGCTGTAGTTAGTAGCAAGCTTATTATTTTCTAAAAATACACTTTGCTGATAAATCTTAATTTAAAACCAATTGCAACAAGCTAATTTTAAGAGTATTTTAGAAAATTTAAAAAACTTTTACAAAACCTAAATTGGTTTAACCAAAAATCAAGTTTAATATTCCAAACGTAAGGCAAAAAATTAATTTTAATAATTAATTAAACTTTTCATCAAAACTAATGTTTAAATATTTTCAGATTTAATAATAGAAATAATATTAATTTAAATACATATTTGGTTTCAATACGAAATACAATACAAAATATTAAATAATTATGTTTTGATTCGGGAATAAAAAATTATTTTAATAATTGAAATCAAAAACACAAAAAATAATAATAAAATAAATATCAAAATGAAATTAATTATAAAAAAACAAAAATTCAATTAAATTGTAGAATAAGTTCAATAGAAAGTGCGACAAAAATTAAATGCAAAACAAAATATCAATTGCTTTGTGACTAAAATAAGAGGTAATTAAAAAACGTACAAAAAGTACAATTCAAGACATAATTAGAATTATTTGTTAACATTAGTGAACTGTTTAATAGCACTTCCATTCAGAATGTCTTTCGTGTGTCTGTCGTACAGACGTCGGACTTCAGCCAAGTCTTGATTCGCATCAATAGTGATAACCGGCGCCGGAATAGCAAACTTCGAGCCCTCACCCAAAAGCCAGTCCTCGTGCAAGTCATGCAAACACTTCAGATAATCAATGGTTAGATTCTTCTCTTCATTGCGGCCCCTCTTCTGGATGCGCTCAAACACTACCTCCGGATCAGTTCGTAAGTATATAATCAAATCGACGCCAACTTTCGACTTAAATAATAACAATAAATAAATTAAAAATTTAATTCAATTAAACAAATAATCAAATCTATACTTCAGTTTTGACCAGATATTGGAACCACTCGTCGAGAATCATATACTCTTCGGGTCTGAGATGTTGGCGACGGAACAGGTTCTCAACGAAGCAATAACGGGCCGAATATAGCGACCGTTCCATCAATTTAATGCTCACTTCGGGCCCTTTCGGCACCTTCTGGTGCACCTCAAGCATTGACAACTGGACGTATGACTGGAACGGAAAACACCACCGATTGATGTCTTCGGACAACAGTTGGAACAGATTCAGACCTTAAGACAAAACAATTTAAATAAATATTAATCTATTCTATAGAGCGATAACTAAACGAGAGATTCATTAAATCAGATTAAGACTAATCTATTAAATAACGATTAAATCAAATCTATTTATGCAATACCTCTAACGTCACGCCATTTGTCGATCGGTTCGCCGAACGCTTCGATCTGTCGGACAGTTTCGGCATTGAATTGCTGTAAATGTCGTAAAAAAGTGGTTTTTCCCGAACCTATGTTTCCTTCGACGGCGATTGTCGTGTAATTACTGGCCATTTGTTCCACCGGTGCTCCTGAATGCGAATATCGGATCAGTTGTCGCCGAAAACACTTATTTGACGTTAATTTTGTTAATAGTTTTAATGATTTTCTGAATAACATTTTTATAATAATTTTGATTTAATCTTCAAATTAACAGTAATTTAATAATAATTTATTAGAAAATTATTGCAATTTCTGACGCAATCTATTCATTAGTTTTTAGCGCTTTTTGAAAAATACAAAAATATTTATAAATTTCTAATTTTTAAACAATTTTTATATATATTTCTATTAATTAAATAAATAATTTTCTATTAAATATGATTTTTCATATTTTAAATTCAGTTTAAACTAAATAATTGATTAAATTTCGTAATTAAACAAAGCGTTAGTTTTTTAGCGCTTTTTCAAACAATAATAACAAAACGTTTTGTTTATGTTTTCAATGCATTGGAGAAAAACTTTAGGTTTAGTGAACTTACGTTACGTTTGTCTATCACTCGCTCTGTTGTATTGATATGGAATTAAAACTAATTTTCGTTTTAAAAAGTTATTAAAACTAATTTATCTAACGATTAAAACCGATTAAAAACAATTAAATTATAAAACAAAGACTAAAAACTAAAATCAAATCCAAATCCAAATGAAATATAACTCAAATAATAGTTTTGAGATTACATTACATTTGATTAGAGTTTAAGCGCCAAATATAATCACCACTTTTGCGCAATTCATATATAATATATACGACATCTGACGCAATAATAGATAACATTTTTGCCCCCAAGACATAAACTAAATTCATTAAAATTAAATAAATTAATAATTTGCAAAATCTAAACAAGCAAAAAACAAACTAGGAGCACTACTGCATTTAGCTAGACAACAAAATAGCTTAAATTACTTATAAAATTTAATCCAAAAAAATAAATCAAAATTAATAAGAAATTAAATTTAATTAATTAAAGTTTTAAAAAAGTTTTTGTAAGCGATTGATTTCAACCGAAAAAATGCGCCGAAAGTGACGTAACTTTTCGCATACCTCTCATACTTTGCACACTTCCCACACATCTCACACTTGCCAGGGCTCAGGTGTCATATCGTCTGACCTATCAGTTCACACACTCTGAGTGAGAGCTCCGGTATATCGTATCAAATGTTGGAAAAGTGTATCAATTATTCAATTAATTAATTATTTATTTAATTTATAGATATTTATAGAAAACAATAAATCGATTGAAAAACAAATATTGATTTCATGACCACAAGACTCGACGATATGACAGAATCGGCTCATTTGACCTTCGATTACGAGGCCATCGAAGACTCCGATGACGACTACATCTATACTGAAGACGAGGACGAGGTGTGGAGCGGCACCGGCACCGGCACATCAGCGCCCGAGCAATCGCCGGCCGGTCAGCCTCTGATTCAGTTGCGAAGACCGAAACTAATTAGCGAAACGTCGACCGAATTGACGGCTAAATCGGTTCCCGAAGTGACGACTCCATCGAAGCAAAGTCTGAATGTATTGTCGAATTCGTCGACTGTTTCGCCGAAGACATCGACTGAAACCAAACCAAATGAAAGCGATTTTGTGGCCGAAATAATGGCTAAATTTGGCAATTCTTTGTCGACTCCGAAGACTTCGACTGAAACTATGGCTCAAAACACAAACTCTTTGGCTTCGATTGAGATATCGACCGAAACTGGTGTCCAAACCAACCAAAACAGTCAAACATTGGCCGAAATAGTGGCCGAAAACAGCTCTTTTCGTTTGTCGGCTCAGAATTTGCCGAAAACTTTGATTCCGAGCTCTTCCAGTGTTTGGTCGGAATCGTTGGCTAAAATCGGCAATACTTTGACCGAAACTAAGCCCAAACTGAGCGCCAATTCATCTTCGGCTCAGTTTTCGGGCCATTTTGGAAGCAAATTGTCTGATTCGGTGACTATTCCGTCGACTACACCAGTCGTGGACCGGAACTGTTGTTCAATGCAATCGACGAATTCGAGCGAACAGTTTGAGCGCCACATCGAGACCAAAGTTGCGGCCAATCGTCAGAAGGCTGTCCGCCGTTTGGATGACTATTTGATGAAAGCCATCAATGGTTTGGATATCAATCAGCGCTTGAGTGTCGGAAAAGTGATTCAATTTATTGATTTGAAGTTTTTGAAATTTAAATTTTATTTCTAATTAATTCTATAATTATCTTATTAGTGGTTTTCGCAAATTGAGCCACAATTTCAAACACTGGTCACCAATGATGTCAAAGATGTCAATGAATTGGATGTAATGTTATCAGAGTTTTGCGCTGCAGTCGAAGGCTTCGATTCGATGAATGGCTGTTCGGGTGCTTTAGCCGACACTCAGTTCGTGTTCGAAGCGATCGAAAACCGATTGACTGCCGAAGAGATTGCGATTCAGACCGACATCAGTGGAAACATTCTAATCGAAAACATTTTTCATCATTTGATCTAATGGTTAGGCTTTTGATATGTGTTTTAGTTTGAATTACACTTAACTTTGATTTGCATTTAATTTAATTATTTTTATTTCACATAATTTTATATAAATTTCATTTTGTTTGAACTATATTTCATTTGATATGAATTTTATTTTTGATTGACTTTCGACTAAAAAGTGATTAAAAATAAACATTTTCTTTGATTGCATTAAATTTTTATGTGAATTGTTTTCTAATAATAAAAAGTTATAATTCATACTGTATTTGAAATACTTTCTTGATATTACCGTAATAGCCCACATATAGCTGCATGCTGGTATAAAGTGAACTTGATTACAAATTGGTATATCTCGAGGCATGCCGGTATATGTGAGTAATATGTGAGCATTCAACTTTTTAAAACTTTAATTTAGTTTAAAATTTAAATTAAATATTAGTTTTAAACTAAAATGCAATAATATTTTTTTATATGTTTTAATGTTGTGTAAAGTTTGAAAATAAATAAAACTATAGTAAAATTTAATTGTTTATTAAAATATAAATTATTAGTATTGAAAATATTAAAAGAATTTAACGAAAATTTGTTTTTATGCAGAATTAGAACAAATTTGTTTAATTAAAAAGTTAAAATTAAGAAAGTTTTTAAGCAAATTACATAAAAATTTATCAAGATATTAACTTTGTTTAATTTTTGTAATTATATATTTAAAAATTTACTTTAACTACATTTTAACAAAAATGGTCATCCTAGCTTATACTGGTATGCAGCTATATGTGGGATATTAAGGTATTGATAATAAATATTATGTTAAAAATATGTTTTTGCAATTCGGTTAATTTGATTGGGAATAAGAAAGTGAAAGTTACGAATCTTTTCAATTATTAACATCTATTTAATCGCATATTAATAGCAATAATATTCTAAAAGAGTTTGTATTAGAGCCGAAAAAATCTCTATTCATATCGACTATAGATTTAATATCAATTGCTAGTTATTAATTTTGACGTTTGCTTGCTAATTATTTTTTATAGATATTTTTGTTCAAAACAAATAAACTTTTGCTAAACATAGTATAAATTGCACAAATTAAATAAATATATTTATTTGATTTTAAAATTAATATTTTTACATTCTTTACGAAATTAATCGTTTTTTAAATTTTCTTTTATTCAATTCCATTAACATGTACATGCTACAAATTTTGTAATTGATTTAACAGCCAAATTGTTATTTGCTAATTTAAGTAAGTTTAACTTAAGGTCAGCAAGGGTTTAGAAATAGTTTTTGCTTGTTAATTAAAAAATTGCTTGCGAATAAAATAAAAACTTTATTTAAAAACAAAAATTATCTAAAATGTCGTATTAAAGGCTTAATACAGTTTATCAATAAAATATCATTTATTAGATAATACAGAGTTTAGACTACAGTTTAGTTTATAGAATAAATTTCAAACTTGGTTGAAATTCAATCTGTTTTGCCAATTTATTGCAGCAAGAGCTAATATTTTGAGCATTAGCAAGCCTTATAATTAAATGCCTCTAGGCAATCGTTTTTTATATTTACTAATCTGATTTTTTATTTGCTTGAACATTTATTTTATTTTACGTTTATTGCATTATGCGCAAGCTAATTTAATTGACAGCAATTTTGATCGTTTTCGATCAAAGCGGCCGTAAGTCTTCATAGTCTTCGTTGTAAAAGCAGTCAATACAACCAATTAGTGTAATAAACACCGAATTAACGCAAATCTATTTAATTTTATGTTGTCTAGTTAATTTAAATCTAATTAATTTAACTTAAATGCAATTTTATATGTCTTGATAATTATTATAAAGTTATATTGCTGTTTTTAATGTAAATTTCTATATTGGCTTATATTTTCTAATTTTAAAATATTAGCAATTAAGTTTTTACTCAACAATTAATTAGAATTTTATTTAATTAATCAGTTTTATTTTTTAAAAATAAATTGTTTTATATATTTGAAAGTTTGTTATAAAAAGAATAAAAACTAAAAATAATTTTAAGGAAAACCTATTAATACTATCAAAAGATTTGTTTCTAAAGCGAAAACGATTAAAGCCGTCGTTTTTCGAAATAAATCTTATTTTTACTTTTGATTTCCAATTGTTTTAAATTTCAACTTTCGCAGAGTTTCAGTCGTAATACTCGTTTTTTGAAATAACTTGCTTAAATTGTTAGGCTATGAGAAAAACAGCTTTTAACTGAAATATTCCGGGTCTTTGACCCCAATCATCGAAAGTATTTATTTTTATTGTTCATTCAGTCATTCGGTTGTGACTTCACTTTAATAGACAATAAACTGACTGTTCATTAGTTGAGAGAATAGAAATGGAGAGAGAGAGAGAGAGAGAGAGGGTAGGGAGTGAGAGAGCAGAGAGAGAGAGAGAGAGCAGGAGAGAGAGAGCA
>JAQFXP010001343.1:0-19905 GCA_034693685.1 Belba bartosi
TAAGACAGGGTCTGGTGCTCACTTGGATAAGTCAAGTGAGTGCTTACTTGGTTCTGTTTACACGAGTGCTTAGGCAATTTAGTTTACTTGCAATTTAGTTTACTTGCAATTTAGTTTACTTGCAATTAGTTTACTTGCAATTCAGTTTACTTGCAAGTAAGCGTGTAAACGAAGTATAAGTTTATTAATTTTATTTTTATTTTTAGAAGTTTAAAAATTGATGCATTGCTTTTGTCTTGGTCATCTGATTAACGTGTATTTATTTAAATTGAAATTAATTCCACAAATAATTTCTAATTTAATTATAAATAGTTATAACTTATAAGTAATTCAATATTCAAACAATTAATTTAGATCTGCTTTAGTCTCTAAGTTGTATTTAAATTATTTTTGTTTTGGATATATTTCGCCAATTATTTCGATTTTATTATTTTGCTATAATTTGATCGCATTTTCTATTAAATATTTGCAAACATTTGGTCCGCGAAAAAGTAGCCGTTTCCTTCACTTGCCCCCAACCCCACTGAAGGTGACATGCATAGTTGTTAGTTTTATAGCCAAATCCGGTTTAAACTCAATTAATTTAACTAATTTGGTTAAAACTTACATAGAATTATTTATTTATTTTTAAACCCACTTGGCTGACCCCCCCCCCTGGATCAGGAATCAGTCAATCTTTGTGTTACTCTCTTTCCTTAATTGTCTTAAACCTGTTAACAAATATAAGATAAGTTTATTCCAAACATTTTGTTAGAGTATGTATTTAACAAATATTGTGTAAAAAGTAAAATAGTTTACATTTAATTTTTTTTTAAATAAAGGTGGATTTTTAGTTTTGTATACATGATAAATTGATTACGTGCTGTAATGTCTTGGACAGTTTTCTAAAAAGAATTATTTTAATAAATTAAATTTTATTTTTCATAACTAAACCTGTGACAAAAGGGGATTTTTGTAGTCATGGTACCCTCCAAGATGAAGGTCCCTCCTATAATAATAATTATAGTTAAATTAATGAAAATATAAATTATTATAAAAGTAAAATACAAAAATAGTAAAATCGAAAGTATAAATTCGAAAATATTTTGACTAACCTAATATATGAATCATAACTAGGGCTGCAAAAAAAGATGTCAGAATCCATGTTTGCAATGTTGTAACGAAAAGGAGACTCTGAAATGTGTCGAAAATGTTTGTTAGTTATGCAAATGTCGAATATAGTAACATTGAATATATTAATGTCGAATATGGTAATGTCGAATATGTTAATGTCGAATATATTAATATCGAATATATTAATGTCGAATATATTAATGTCGAATAAGTTAAAGTCATGTTAATGATAACATATCCGACATTAACTTTTGATAAATTAAGTAATAAAGTTTTCGTAGACAAAACGTAGCCATAGTCTCTATGCACTACAATCTAGTGAATCATCAGAATCGCCACCGATTCACATGACTGCTTATAAGTAAAAAGCGTCGTTTGTTAAGGATAGGGATTTTAGTTGAAATTTCACTAAATTTAGTAAAACCATTATTCAAATATTATTAATTAAAATATTATTTTTTATGACAGAACCCTAAAGTATAGATTCTATGATAAAAGATTTAAAATTTATTTAATGCTTAAACTTTTATTTTTTGTATTGAATTTTTGACAAATTACTTATTCAACTTGTTATTCATTTATTTAATATATGTTTATATATTTATACACTAAAAATTTAAAGTATTTTCAGAAATATGCTCGAGTTTAGCTCAATCCTTACCAAATAACGCTTCTAACTTATAAATTATAAGTTATAATCAGAAAGGCCCTATTTCAAAAATATATTTTTAAAAATCGAAGCGTTGTCATTGTCTTGGTCATCTGATTAACTAATGTTCATTCGCATACAACGTGTTTATTTATATTTGATTTAATTCCACTAGCATTTAGGATTTAATTATACTATAAATAATTTAATTTTTAAACAATTAAATTATTTCTAATTTAGATTTGAATTTAATTTTGTTTTAGTTTTCATATTTGATTTAATTTTGTTTGTCTATACTTTTGCACATTATTTCGATTTTATTTTTTGGTTATTATTTGATCGCATTTTGAATTTATTTCACTTCTGATTTAATTTTCAATTGAATTTAGTTTTTCTTATTTAAAAGTGAGTTTATCTAGATCATATTATTCTCTCTCACTGTTTACTTAAACGTATTAATAAATGTAAAATATTATTTTTAATATTTTGCAGTAATATATTCAAGCAATATTACAAATGTTGTAAAAAATAATATAATTTAAACTTTAATTAAATAAAATAATAAAATTTAAGTTTCCATAACCCATTAAAAAGTGTAAAAATTTGTATGAATATTTTGTCTAAAAATTGGCATATCAGACGTCCATTTATATTGGCATCTAAATAGCATCCAGGGCTTCTCTGGTTATAATTATAGACCGGACAATACAATAGTTTATCACTTTTTATACGTTATTTTCTTTTAGTTATCTCTAACTTGTTATTACTCTTCCCTTATTTATAATGTAAATATTAATGTAATATTACCATGTCGTATATTACAATTTTTAATTTGACTTTGTCATATTCGAATTAACCGAATTTATATTTTAGTTTCAGTATCAATTTATGTTTCCCCATTGCCAGAATTGTAAGTATTCAATTTTTGAAAAAATCCATAAATCGTTTATTTCATCAGAGTAACTTATAATTTATAAGTGACATATCAGACTTTCATTAATTTAGTAAAGTTTAATTAGAGTCTTAGTTGCAAAATGTTTTAGGGTTTAAAAACTGTTTATTAAACAAACAAAAACATTATTAAATATTTCCCAGGTCTAATTATATATATATTAAACTTTAACTAAGCTGGTTATGACATGAATTAACAACAATAAAACAAACCTAAACTCTATTACATATATTTAAGAGTTTTTCTAACGTTCTAAGTAATTCGTATTTTTTTGTTCAGTATTATTTTAAACTCACCAATCGTTTATTATTCAGAGTATTTTTGAAAATTATCATTATGTAGAACCACGTTCTAGGACAATTTTTTAAAAGTTAATCACCAATGTCTTTAATGCTAGACTAGATTATGCGAGGAATCTAAATTAGAGACAATAATCGGGTTATTTTTTGTTAACCCGACCCGAAATCTAACCCGAATTGAATAGTAAAACTATCATAATTTTTATTATTTACAGTAATTTTATTTAAAATTTGATTTATTGTGTATGACTGATATAAAATTATCTAATGTTTTAAAATAACAATTAGCATTCTCAGTCATTTAAAAACTTGTAACAAACCAATCATTAGTAATGTTAGTAACTATTTTGTGATTAGATGGATTTATATTTACAAATTTATAATATAATATACGGTTGTTATCAGTTTATATTTTATAGTTTTATATATATTGTGTAATCGGTTTTAATCTACCATGTTAAAATTATTACGTGAATAGTTTAAGCAAATATTTAAAAATAATTTAAATAATTTTGTTATGAAAACAATTATGCATAACTTAATATATTTTTAAATTATAATTAATAACAAAATTTCCAAATTAATTTAAACATTAAAATTTTACTTTTGTTTTAATTTGTAGTAATTTGAAATGAATACTAAAAAAAGTTTATAAAATTTTAATTATATAAAATCTCGGATTGATATTAGATAACCCGATCTGGCATTTTTTAGAAGAGCAACCCGAACCCAATATTTTTAGGCTTAACCCGACCCGAACCGACGCAATTCTTGTCTCTAATCTAATTAGGCTTTTAATAAAACAAATATTACAATTACTCCGATTCGGACCTAAGTGTGGTGACGGTTCTGGATAACTAAATATAAATAAATTAAGATAAAAATTTAATTTTTATATTTTTGAACAAATTATTTCCGAATGACCATTAATTCCAAAGTTATAATTAAAAATATAAATTGCTCTTAAATAGATTGTATTGTATCATTCTGTAAACTTAGGAATAAATTGAAGTCTAAACACACTTTTTATTTTCTTTAAATTTACAGTTTACGAAAAACTTATATTTATATATATTTAATAATTTTATTCTTAAAATTTACAGTTTAGAGAATATCGATAGAAACAGTAATTTTTTAAAATAAATTTGGTAAATGTATATAAATATAAGTTTTTCGTATACTGTAAAATAAAATAAAATAAAAATTGTATTTAGACTACAATTTATTCCTTAACTTACAAAATGATACAATATAATCCATTTAAGAGTAATTTAATTTTTAAATTATAATTCCGGAAATACTGGTCATTCGGAAATAAAATTTTCAAAAATATAAAAGTTAAATTTTTATCTTAATTTATTTATAATTCGTTATTCAGAACCGTCACCACACTTAGGTCTAAATCGAAGTTAATTAAAGTTAATATTAAAATTAAGTTCACATCAAAAGTTCATTTGCAACTCGAGCTGCAAATGTTGAGCTTATGCTCATTATTCTACAATAATTTCATTTGTATTATAAGCTTTTGACGCAATCGCAGACCAATAGTAGTCGTCGTCGGAATACTTTGACGTCTTTTATGGCAATGTCTTTATTGTCGAGTTTTGGCTAAATCTCAACAAAACAAATGAATCAAAACATGAGTTTATTATTGTATTAACTAATTGTAAGACAAATCAAGTGTTGGACTGTCCGACTGTCCGACAGACAAACATTGCCTCAATGGCCGACTCGAGTGTAATCCAAGTGACAAACATCGCTCCGAGCGCTACAAACGAACAAATGAAGACTTTGTTCTCATATTTGGGAACAATCAAAGAGATAGTCGTTTATCCAAATGAGTCGGTCTTTGCTTTCAATACAATTATTATATTAGACTTATAATTGATTTTTGATTAATTGTATAATTGTTGTCGACTTCAGAGACTCTCCAATTCACGCGACTTCACGCGTCTGTTATATCCGATTCGCCGACAGTTGGAGTGTAGGCGTCGCTCAACACCTGACGAACACTGTGTTTGTCGATAGGGCTCTCATTGTTTTGCCGGTCAATGACGGTAATGAAGATCCAGTATATCATAGACTTATATATATATAGTGAAACAATAGACTTATTTGATGTTATTTTAGGCAAAATACCGGACGCGTCAACCGCTATGAGTCTGACCAGTGGCGGCCCACTCGCCGGCGGAAGCAATAGTGGAGTTGTGAGCCAAGTGGTCAGTCGGACAGACATTAATAATTGTTTTTGTCATTTGTTTTATTGATTTATTGGTTAAAATACTACAAAACAGATAACAGGTGTCGGCGGCGCTCAAGTAATCACAACAATCGATCCCCGGCTGACAGCTCTGGGTTTACCACAATATCCTCCACTGCCGGCAAATATGGATCCGACGAAAATAGAAGAGATTCGCCGAACGGTATACGTCGGGAATCTGGATTCAACGGTAAGGCTTTGAATGCAATTTGTTTTAAATATTTGAAATGAGATTTAATGTCGAAATTGGATTCAAATCAGTTATCGGCCGAACAGTTGCTTAAGTTCTTCAATCAAATCGGAGAAGTGAAGTACATTCGAATGGCCGGCGATGAGACCCAACCGACGCGATTTGCTTTTGTTGAGTTTACCGATCAGTCTTCGGTCGCAAACGCTCTTCAATACAATGGCGTTATCTTCGGCGGACGACCCCTCAAGTGAGTGCCTTTTGATTGATTGAAAGGGTATTAATGGTATTAATGGTATTAATGGTTGAATTGATTGTTAGAATAAACCATTCGAACAACTCTATTGTCAAACCTCAGGCCAAGAGCTCAGAAGCGGCACAAAAGGAGATCGAAGAAGCGATGAAACGCGTTCGAGAGGCGCAGTCACTCATATCCGCGGCCATCGAACCGGGATTTTCGATGAAATTTGACAAAATTCTCGAATACGCCGGAAAAGAGAAGAGCAGAAGTAGGTCGCGATCGAGGTCTCGGCGAAGAAGTACTTCGCGCTCCAGACGTCGGTCGCGTTCGCGAACTCGAAGGTCTCGGTCTCGGGAGAGGAGGAGAACCAGATCCCGGTCTCGGGAAAAGAGACGCTCCCGGAGTCCGAGACGTCGCTCGAGATCTCATGAGAGGAGAAGATCTCGATCGCGATCTCGGGATAGGCGGCACAGAAGGCGTAGTAGGAGTAGGGATCGGGAGGAAAGACGTTCACGAAGAAGGAGTAGAAGTCGAGAGAGGGATAAGACGTCCAAACGAAAGCACTCGAGATCTCGAAGTCGATCCAAACGTACGGATGAAAAGGCAAAGGAAACGGAAAAGTCTAACGAAAAGTCAGTATTACTTATGACTGAAGAACTCGAAATTGAACCCAAAGTCGAACCTAAAGTTGAGTCTAAAGCCGAACCCAAACCAGAAGGGCCTGAACTGCCGCCCGGTATCGACAAACCAGAAATTGCAGAAACACCAGAAATAGAGGTTAAGATTCGTTCCAATCATTCGCATTCGAAATCAGTGTCCGTAAGCCCTCCGCGAAAGTACAGCTCAAGACGTTCCCGATCACCGAAAAAGAGGTCCAGAAGTAGAGATCGAAAGCGTTCCCGAACTCCAACTAAGAGTCACAAAAAGAAAAGGGACAGAGATAGGGATCGGGAGAGGGACAGGGATAAGGATAAGGATAAGGATAGGGACAGGGACAGGGACAGGGACAGGGAGAAGGAGAAGGAGAAGGAACGGGAGAGGGAGAGGGACAAAGATAAGGACAAAGATAAAGATAGGGATAGAGATAGAGATAGAGAGAGGAGTCGGGACCGGAAGGACAGGAAAAAGAAGAAAACGAAAGATTCGAAAGTGAAGAGGGATTACGACGAAGAGGAGAAGGGCTATGATTCGAGTCATGAGGAGAAGACTTCCCATCGTTTGAGTTATGATAAGTCACACAAAACCTCTCTCTCGTCCGACGACTAACCACTTCTTGATTTCATTTAACATAAAAACAATTCATTTGTATTCGATTTGAATTTTATTATAAAATGTTTGAAATTCCAAAATCTTTCTTAAATTATAATTATTCAAAGATTAAGACAATTAAGAATCGATTAATAGAACAAATATTTGTGAAGCAGTTCTAAAGTAAGGATTCAAACCTCCTTGATGCAATTGTGATGCAATTGTGATGCATTTGTGAGTTATGTCCGAAAACAGTTCATACATTTGTACAAAACTAATGAATTTTATTCAAAATTGATTACAAATTATGATTTAATTATCGAAATTATATAATTAAATAAATGATAAAATTAGCACAAATTTGAGAACTGTTTAAATATAATTAATTTAGATTCAGATTCCGTCGCAAATATTCAAAATAAATTCTCCGATTATTCGAGTCTTAAGCATAAATCGAATTATCGATAATTACTGCGAAGTGTAAACATTAGATGAGTCGGTGGTCTCGTAGGGAACGGCTGTATAAGTGGTTTGATTGGCATTCGCCAACTGATTAGTGGTGTAAGTGACGGATGAGGTGCGACCGGTCGTGAAGGTTGTCGTCTGATAGTAGGGTAGAGTGAACTGCAAGAGAACGGGATCTCCGTCTTGGGTCGGCTCCTGAGCCACTACTTGCGCACATTTTTTCTTCGACTCATTCTTGTGCTCAGACTTAGTTCGAACGACAACCGAATCGATAGACTTTTCAATTGTGTCTAAACTAGACTTTTCGATATCGGGTTTGGCGTCGATGTCATTCATAATCTTCAAAATACTGGTATAGCTAAGGGTGAGACCCAAGGAGTGAAGTGTTTTGAAACCCTCGCGATTACATCCGGCGCGACGTAACACATAACTGAGGATATGCTGAAGTGTATTCGATTGCATGCTATGCATGTATAGAATCACACCCATTATCAGTGCAGTAGCCCCGTGCTCGTCCAGTGTGTCCCTGGGCTCGATCGGAATCAAAGACTTCACCAAATTTGCGGTTTTCGGACACTTGAGAAACACTTCCGAAGTAAAAGTCTTCATATCTAACTGAGTCACGTCCTGGTGGTCGGCGACCCGTATGGTTCGGGCGGCGTCTTTGCATTCGGTCACCAGTCGTTTCGAGTAGTTCTTCATTACCGCCGAACAGAGCTTGTCTGAAGCCGCGATCTTCCGTCCGGCCGGTTCTGGCCTCCGAAGAGCCATATCTCTGATAATCGATTTGATGTCTCCGTCCATCGTTCGCTTCCACTGTTTGCTGCCGTACAACAGCTGTACCACTACTTTCGACTCCCCGGCCGGTGGCAGTGGTGACGAACACCGGGGACTGTATGTCCTCTTAGTGTAACCCTCTTTAGCTTTTTTCGACTTTTTCTTAACCGTTAGTTCGCTTTCACTAGAATTACATCAATTGTAAGAAATGAGGAATACTTTCAACAAATCAAACAATATTTGAGTCAAAGCCTTACTCTTCGCATAACTTAAAAGCCATCTCTTCTTCCGGTTCTTCCGGTTCTTCAGTTGACATCAATTTGCGCTTATAGTGAGAAGTGTTGACTGCAATCACTCCTTCGCTATAAACCGTCCAATCCTTCTCTTCGGCCGGTATTGTATTAACCGCTTCATTGGTCTCGTCTTCGCCTTTCATATCGGGTTCGTTGCCATTATCGATATCTTCCTCCTGTTCCTCATCACTGACTCTCACTTCTTCGAGTTCTTTCACTTCATTATCATCACTGCATTCATCCATTGGTTGATTGTCTTCGTCGTCGTTCTGTTCCAACTGAACCTCCAGGACCTGATCATCGGAAGTGACGGTTACACAAGTGGTGACGGGAATGGCATTCGAACTGAGGAACACATCGTTATGGTAGTGATGGTCGAGATTGGGATTGTATGTCATTTGATGACTCGAAGACTGACTGTCGTCCACCTCATTGTCGTCCGCCGGCACCTGTAGGACCAGTAGCTGTTGCTGTTCCCCTTCCGGAGCTTTTGTTAGTAATCTTAATTCAAAACAATTCAAAACAAATTAAAACTTTAAAAAACAAATTTCGAAAAGTCTCACAAAATCTGTTTAGTCTTTTGGATGTGTTGTAGTGGTTGTGGTGACTGAACGACAGACTTCTTCTTCTTCTTAAGCAAAACCTTCTTTTTCTTAGTTTTAGTTTTTCTAACTTTTTTGCAGTCCTTTTGATCCAACTTTTGGAGCACTTCTTCCTGGAGTTGTCGGACTGTCTGCGGGTCTCCACTAATGATATCCAATTCGAAGAGAGTGTCACAGCTCTGGTCCAAGAGCTGAGTCACCTGAGCGTCGAAGTTGTGGACATCCCTCTCGAGTTTGATCACCAGTTCGAAGCACTTACGACAGGCGAACATCTGCTGTAAGTGTTGGGTCACCGACTGGTCGAGAGGGCCGGTGTTGAGGGCCATGTCGTGCGTCGAGAACCAGGTGCCGGTGCGGTGGGCCGTCCAGAGGAGGAGTAGGAGAGGCGAGACCAGGTCATCCCTGTCCCGAAGTATTCTTCGCCGACTTTTCTTCAAATTTCTATCGAAAAACACTTTACAAACAAAGCAATAGTCGCCCGGATTTGACGCAATGCCAGCCAATGCAGCCATTCCTGCCTTTCCAGCCGTTCGTACATTCGTTTCGTCCATTCCGTACAACAGCTATACCTCTAATGCTTTTATAACTATGTCTTCACTTCTCTCAACTCAACTAAAGCTCTTCCAAACCCTTTAACACTAGTTTATAGCACTTCTCAATCCAAGTTATATTGACTTAAATTAGTTTTAATTCAAAAGCAATTGATTTAATTGAAATAATTTCTACAATAAATTTAATCTCCATTTTCACTACAAACCCCTTATTGTCTAATTGCCAAATGAATCAAACAATTCAAAACAATTCAAAACAATTGTATAGCGAGTCCACAGTTTTAATATGATAAAGACTATCCAAAGTAAAAGAAGAATTTGCCCCCTTTTATATATATATTTTATTTCTCTAATGCGTATACGTAATCTGCGTATGAACTCAATTGGCAGTCTATTAAAACTCTGGACTTGCTATAGTAGACTTCCAATTGAGTTCATACACAGATTACGTATACGCGTTAAAGATATAAAATATATATATAAAAAGGGGGCAAATTCTACTTCTACTTTGGATAGTCTTTATTAGTTTCAATATAGATTTTAACATTTGCCCAATAATACAGTTTTATAAAATTGACCAATTCAGAAGGGAGAGGAGCGGGGTGAGGTTCAAATTAAATCAGGGTTTCAGAAAGGGGATAATAATAATTTTCTTATTTTAATAGGTCGGATTTTTAGAGTTTTTGGAAAAAATTAGTAAATTTTTATAAAATTGATGATTAGCTCGGTTTAGGTCCAATAATATCAAATTTAATTTAACTGCCGGTATAATTTCAGTTAAACTTAATTAAATTGCTTCATAATTATATAAAGTTTTATATTAGGAAATATCCAATAAGAAAGCTCGGACAATTAGGCCAAAAATTAGATCCCCTTCTCCATGTTTGCACTTGTATTTTCAGTTAAATTATTGATTATCTTACTTTGTACTACATTTCGTTTGAAGCTTCAATCAAGGCATAAGATTTCATTTCGGCATTAAATTTATAAAATTTAATAAAATAAAACAAAAAATATTCTAAATATTTCATACTATTTAACTTAGTACAGTGTGAGTGGCCTTTATTTGTTTACTGCTTTAAGAAACTTGATTACTGTTTTATTAAACTAATTATATTAATTATAGCCACAACTGGGGGCGTTAGGGCACTTTTTGACTGTAAAGTTATTATTAAAAAAAAACATTTTTGTTTTTAAAGTTAAGTGGTACGATAAAAAATATTTTAAATAATTAGAAACATAATTTTAAAGCAAAAGGAATTAAAATATTAATTGTTGGGTCAAATGGTACAGTCATTCATATTCAAAAAGGTACACGAAATTTAGAATTACATAATAAAATTTTATGAAAGGATAGCTTGTATATTTTTAATAATTAATTAATATTTTGTTTTGCTATTCAACTTAAAAAAGTGAAACTATTTTATTTTTAAACTTGAATTTATATAAATTATTTTGATTTAGAACAAAAGTTTAAAATACTGAATAAATTAAATGACTAAGTTTTAAATAAAAAAATATATATTTACTGATATATTCATATAATTCAAGTTTAATATTGATTGTAAAATTTTAAAATAAAAAACTTTTGTAATTTAGACTTAAAAAGTTTAAATATGATTATAATTATTATTTTATCTAAAACAAAAGTTTAAAAATAAAATGTACAAGCGAAACTAGTTATAAGTTTGTTTAAATTGCAAATTTCGTGTCCCTTTTTGAATATGAATGACTGTAAACACTTTGAATGTGATTTATAAAGAAATCTTATATTACAATGCATAAACAACACAGTCAAAAAGCCTCTTAACGCCCCCAATTGCGGCTAAAACTAATATGGTTAATATAAAATAAAGTAATTTTTACTTTTTTGATCACACATTCAATTGATTACAAACAGTAATATTCGTAATCAATTGAATGTGTGATCAAAAAAGTAAGAATTACTTTATTTTATATTAAAAATGTGTTCACACAACAATTCAACATTTAACTTAATATGGTTAACTTTTAATTCTATCAGATGATTCAAAAACAGTAATTATTTCTTAAAACCTACTCATGGTTAGAGATCAAATTTGTTTTGATCAGCAAATGATGATAAAAGTTAGATCATTTAAATTTTAGATGTTTAAAACTTTTAGTGAAAAAATGTATGCATTTTATACCCTCCCCCCTCCCCCATAGAAATTGTTTGCATTTGTTCGTTTTTGCTTGACTCCCTCTCCTTCCAATTGCAAACTTTCTTGTTGGACGTCGGCTAATGACAAAATTCTCTTCTGATCTCTTTGGTCGACTATGATTTTTAGGTTAAATATTTTCTGAAAACTTCCAAAAAAACTTATAAATTATAATTCAATTAATTTTAATTTAACTAAATTTAAACCGAATTTAAACTATATTTAATTAATTTAAATCAATTTAAATTACTGTAGATATAGCATTAATTTATACAAAAATTAAAATTTGGTGGAATAACCCAAAAACTATTAATGGCCATCAAATTATAATGGAATATTTTTTGCGAATTACATGTTTGCAACATGTCTAATTGTACATTAAATTTATAATTAGAGAATTTAATAATGATATTCTTAATATGTATAATCGTTTTAATAACAGTCTACATAAAAATTATTCTTTTAGCTATAAACAACATTGCACCAGACTAATTTATTCTTAAATTTCAAACTTAGTTTACAGACAAACATATGAGATATTTTAATGATTTTTTCATTATTACATACATATTTTAAAGCAAATTTATATTTGTATTAAATATTTATGGAAACATTTTTCTTATAAAAAAAAGATGATGTTTTATAAAATAACACAGTATCCTTTTTCTGATACAGTTTTGCCAACAGAAAACAGAATATATTGTAAATAAATAAATTGTCGAATAAATTCAAAGTTAAGTCCAAACAAGCAGTTTTATAACTTGCACTTCTCATGTTACCCGTCCCAAACACTCCGCTCAAGAAGTAGCTGATAAGCAAAGAAATCTCATTCGAGAGCCACTGTGTGCTGATGAAGTGAATAAGTTAATGACCAAAATGCCGTTCACTAATAATACCATAAGTTTATGGCCAACAAAGTTGTGTTCAAAGTAAGAAATTCTTACAGTTTTTATATTAAATATATATTCAAAAATCTGAGCAATTTATTTTGTTGTCTCACATTTCCACAACAAATATCTATTTAAATATTTAAAAATAATTAGGTGTAACACATTAAAATTTAATTCAAAAACAAGTTAATCAAAAACTCTAAAAAATTATTTTGCTTATAAAATAAAGACTAATCGAGCTAGAATAAAAATTTAACTTGACAATTTGTAGTACTCTTAAATACACATAAAATTATATTTAAATAATTTTAATAAAATTTTATTTGAAAATTTTACAAGAAAAATATTGTTCTTAATAAACTTTATCATAATTGATTCAAAATTAATTTAAAATTTATAAAAATAATCAAATCTTAATTAGCTAGTTTAAAATTAAAAAATTATTTGTTTTTTTTAAATTTCAAACTAAAGAAACTTAATTAATTAATTGAAAAAAATAAAATTAGACATTTTAAATTATCATTTCAAAACAATAAATAAATTTTTAATATAAAATAAATAATCGAGCATGAAAGTCGGGTATAAAACTCAGGTATGAATGTCGGATAAAAAATTTGGAAATAAAGGTACAAAAATTGAAATTTAGATCGCGAGTAGCATTTTTATATAATAGAAAATTTTCTCTTTAAACAAACCACATATTGCAATTTGTTTTGGCACCTATTAAGCATCCATGTCACAGCTCTGGTTATTAGACATTAACATATTCGACATTAATATTTTCAACACATTTATTTAGCCCAGAGCTCACTTTTTTATTCAACATAGAAAACACAAAAATTTCATCATTATTAATAACAACACATGAAATGCTATTGAGATTTGAATTAATTAAGCTGTCTGTTTAAACCAGACGAAACTTTATTTTAAATCATTTATTTAAAAAAATTTTTTGTTAATTTGTATTCTCTTTTTTTGTGAAATAAATATTAACAAGTTTAAAAAATATATAATTATTACAATATACTCAAATAAATATAAAACTTTTACAAATCCTTATGTTTTTTAAATAATTTTTGCTAAAAATGCACATGTTGAAAATACAGTCCGTTTCAGAAATGTGTGATCAAAATCGAAGTAGTACAAAAATGCGCACTCCAGACCAACTCATTTTACGGCTGTGTAAATCCGCCATTAAAATTTAATTAGCCGATGTTTTACAATTTAAAACGTAAAATTAATAATGTACATCTAATATTAACTAAGTAAATCAATAACGGCATGCTTTTTACGTGTTAAATTAATAAAAAATTAAAGCAATCATAATTTTATAATTTTAAAATTTAGCTAGTTGTAATTATTATGTTATAATAAACATAATTATATAAATTTTAAAATTATAAAATTATAATTGGTTTAATATTTTATTAATTTAACATGTAAAAACATTCCTTTATTGTTTTACTTAGTTAAAATTAGATGTACATTTTTAATTTTACGTTTTAAATTGTAAAACATCAGTTAATTAAATTTTAATGGCGGATTTACACAGCCGTAAAATGAATTGGTCCGGAGTGCGCATTTTTGTACTACTTCGATTTTGATCACACATTTCTGAAACTGACTGTAGATTTGTTGTTTATGCATACGATATCAACGTGTTGTTTTTTTTCAAAAGTAGATTTCGCTGAATATCCATAATCTCAAAATGGATTTCGCTCAATTCGATATAAACCTTAAAAATCACTTTATTGTGTTTGCAATTTAATTAGATTTAACTTGAGTAAAATATATTTTAGCTAAATTTAAACTGTAATTAGTTCTAGTTTAGAGCAAATTTTTATTTTAAACAAAAACTACAAAATAGAATCTGCAAGTTATAGAACGGGATACTTTTTTGCATAACAGACATCCAATTCAATATAATTTATAAAAATCTATATTGAGTTTATTTTTGCGTAAATATAATGAAATAAATTATTAAAACAAAAAAAACATAAGTTAGTATGACATCAAACATGAAACAAACGTTAAATTACAGCTGCAATTCTGGTGTCTCTATTGGTAAACCTTTATACGTTATTTAATCATCTAGCACATGTTAAATGTCATGATTAATAACTGCTACCTATTTTTATTGGTGTTTCGAATTTTTAGGCTATTAGAATTTATTCGCATATAATTAAATGAAAAAGTTAATAAGTTACTTGTGGTAAACAAATTTTTATTGATATCTAGCTTGTTTTACAATTAATTTATTATTAAAAGTTTATTTGTAATGTTTAACACTAAAATGATGTAAAACACACTTTTATTAGTTTTTAAAAAATTGAAAACTCTTGACATCTGTTTTTCACAAAAAATTTTTGAATTGAACTTCAATTGAACTTATTTTTGTTAAAAATTAAGGATTTATACTAAAAACGAATTTTTCATTTTGTGTAATAAAATTAAGTTTAAACTCTAAAAACTTGACTTAAAAATAAAAAATGAATAATAATTTCGATAAGACTTGTAGTGAATTTAACACAAGTTTAAACATTAATTACAATGAGATTAACACTAGTTTTGATCAAAAGAAAACAATAAATGAAAAAAATTCAATTGAACTCTATATCAGTGAAGATGGCATTAAAATAGTAGAAGAAGTTTGTGAAGACAATGGATGTGCTGACCCGAACAACAAATCCAATTTGACTAAACTGACAAAAATGGAGACACAAGACTGGAATCAACCGCCGAGTCTAAGACATAACAGTTATAGAAGTGATGAAAATATTTATATAAATTCAGAGTTAAATACCAGAAGTGATGTGAAAACGGGTAAACATAGACTCGAATCGAGTGCTTGCGATGACTATTCACCAGCGCTGGCATTGGCATCATATGTGTCACAACAGATGAGCGGTCAGGTTGTGGAACAAGTGTCTGATACACAACAAAAACACGTTTCGAACAGATCTGAACCATATTTGCACCACTCTATTGAACCGACAGATGGTTTGCAAACTTCTTCGGCGCTAAGCAATTACCATTCGTGGAAACAGTTGTCGATTAATGCTATTAATAGTTATCAAACCAGTAATGGGAGTAATGGGAGTAATGGGAGTAAAGGAGGAATAAGTAATGCATACAATGCTTACAATAAGTTTTACGCCAGATATTCAAGTGAACGGCACCAGAAGTATGCCGACACCCGTTCTCTTAGAGGCCGAGGAGTACATTCATCGATGACTAAAGAGGAACAGCGGAAGAGTGCCTGCGATCGGGAGAGGACTCGTATGTTAGACATGAATTTAGCGTTTAATGCACTCAGAGCTAAGTTGCCTTATCTTAAACCCAGAGGAAAACGGTTGTCTAAAATTGAATCTCTTCGGTCAGTCACAGTCACTCTACTCTACTCTATATATTTCGCTATTGTTTTAATTAATCAATAAAAATACATAGATTTTGAACTAACTTATAATATTTCTTGCTTAATTAATTAATTAATTATTAATTTTTGTATTACTTGTCAATTAATTTTTACTTGTTAATGTTTGTTTTATATTTGTTTACAGAATTATTGAAAATATTTTTTAATTAAAATTTATTGTTTAACTACTAACAGAATGGCTATCCGTTATATCGCACACTTACAGTCAGTATTAGCCACTCCGGAAGTTGAAAACGACTTAAACAATACAGCCATAGCCAGCCCTTCCTATTATAGTCCAAATGACAATCAATGCGCTAAACACTGGAGATTATCCGTAAATATTTGTTATTTTATGATTGATTGTTATATTTTATTAAACAGATATTTGATCGCAATTGTAGAACCAAATGGAGTACAACACCGGACAACAGGCTTATGGATGTACTGATAACTATCACTATGAGAACAACTTCTATTGGTGGACGCCAGCACTCAATGGCAACTATTCTGGTTTCCAACACTAGTCTTATTTTTATTTTATTATTAGATTCAGAATTAGTCAAAACATCTGATTGTTTTGTAAAAACTTTATTTAATTAAAAATATTTTTGCAAAAATGCATAATGTTCAATGCCTAAAGAAATTGTGTCTAGTCAAAGTTAATTTTGCATACAAAATAAAATTCAATTCACGAGAATATTTAAATTGAAGCAATAATAAAATATTTTTGAAAACGTTATGTTTGAATCATTTTTTATAAACTGTATTTAGAAACTAATAAAACAACAAATTTTTTATTACTGCCGATGCAAGTGATGCCGAAGTCGCCAATTGTTGGACTGATTTGATAACAGTTTTAGGAAAAATACTTCGAAACGAAATTGAAGCCAACATACAGTCGTTCTCAAAATTATCTTCCAAGGTTTTTGTCAATTTATTCATAGACGCTTGGTTAAATTATTTTAAATTTTATTTTGCAACTATGGAATGTTGGTACGCACAAAATATAAAAAAGAATTTTAAAAATTTTAACCTGGTTTTTTATGCCACATTAATATTTGTACAGAAAAATTTGCCAGGTTTTTAAAAATTTGTTACAAATTGTTTAATGCAAAAAATAATTAAATACGTGTAATTTTATTTTTTGAAATTTTGACATGGAGCAATTTTGTTTAGTACTACAAATCTATAAATGCAATATTTGTATATCTTACAAGTTGAACATCCTTGGTTGTTTTATTTAAAATTTGTTTTTATTGTCATAACTTTGGAATATTAATGCTAGTTATAATTTAAAATATTTTTTAAATATTTATCAGAAACATTTTAAAAATAAAAACAAATTTTAAGTGACTTTAAGTGAAATTTTAAATGTAATTTTCATTAATTTATTGCAATTTATAACAAATTTGTTTTATTTTGCCACAGAGATCGAGAAGGTCGGCCGATTAAAGGGGAGATCAAGAAGGGGATTTTTACAAAAACGCTCAAAAAATTTATATATTTATGATAAGTTAAATTAACTGGATTTAAACCGGATTTAGCACTAATTTAGGGAAAATTTTCTAATTTCGGGCAAAAACCCCAATAAAATTGGCGGCCGCCAAAACGTCAAGGGGGGTAAATGCTAGGGGGGGAGGGTAAATCCAAATTTTCAAAACCAGGGTGAATTTTGCTTGATTCCCCCCTTATCGATCTCTGCATTTATAGATTTGTAATGGTAAACAAAATTGCTCCATATCAAAATTAAAAAAAAATTACAGGTATCCAATTATTTTTTGCATTAAACAATTTGTATATTTTACATTTTTTTTTATAACCCTGGAAAAATTTTCTGTACAAATATTAGTGTGTCATAAACGTTTAAGTTAAAATTTTTTAAATTCTTTTTTTATATTTTGTGCTAACCATCATTTCATAGTTGCAAAAAAATTTCAATTTAATATGACCAAGCACATTTGAATAAATTGCGTTTAGGCTTAAGAGTTAATTTTGGCGACGGCTGATATATTTACTGCATTGACCGCCTAGTTAGCCCATTCCAAGTAATTAAATTATAAGTTTCGAAATATTATTTATGTTTTTATTTTATTTTTTCTAAACAATTGATTGAAAATATTGTTAAAATTAATACAAATCTGTGTTTCCAGTCATTATTGAACTTGTATAAACTTTATTATTATTATTATTATAATTACAAAAATTTTGACATTAATAAAATATATTTTTGAAAACATAAAAATTAATTTTTCTAAACATAAGCAATCTTATAGAAGGAGATCCATTAATTGACAAATTTTAAAATTGTCAGAACCTAACCACAGTCACCCTTAATGCAACCAGGTTACCCTTCAACACTCCAATTAGCATTACGCATATTCTGGGCTCAATAACTCTGACAATTATTACAGTCTAATTGAACGAGAAATTGAACTATGAGTTTCAAAGAACGGGAAAAATGCTGTTTTGGCAATATAAATCAGCGCATGGGCGTAATGGGCGCATCTCATAGTTCAAAAGAGTTAATTAACATTTTAAACCATTTGTTAATCATACATAAACAACATATCTGCAATGTCTACCGGTGGCCACTAGTGGCCATTGCAGATATGTTGTTTATGTATGATTAACAAATGGTTTAAAATGTTAATTAACTCTTTTGAACTATGAAATGTGCCCATCTCTGGCCATAATATAAGTGGTTTTCTCTTAAACTTTGTTAAAGAATTTGCTGCAAAATTCCAACTGTTTATCAACTTATTATATGTGATTAATATAACTAACTCCAAACGTTCTAAAAAATAATATGCACGGCAAAAATCGGGAGTATTAAAAATATAAAACAAAATATATAATTAACCATTAATATTTTAAAAATTATTTACAAGAATATATAAATTAATATTAAACATTTTACAACAGTTTAAAAACTAAATATACAATAAAAATAAAATAAAAACACATAATAAATATTTAAACATGTATAACTAAACTGTGAAATATTTAAATCCTTTATATTAATCATATTTAAATTAAAATCAAATATATTTTTCATTATAATTTTTGATATTTAAACTCAAAAACATTTTTAATTAATTTGCTTCTATGTTTTTTATATCCCCGACTTTTGTTGCGCATATTACTTTTTGGAACGTTTGGAAGACACTATTAATAACAATTGCTAGATTTTCAAACCGAAGCTTTATACCTTAAATCTAAATCCCAATAACAAAGGACTTTTATTGGTATTTTTCCGGCGGGATTAATTATTTTAGTATTATAGATTTTATCAAAAGACACTTTTTTGCCGTTGAAACCATATTTTTAAAAAATTTAGTTTTCGAGTTATTTAATATCAAAGTTTTGACTTTAATGGGAATTTGGCCAAAATTCCAATTTTCAATAATTAATTTAATTCCCGTCCCTGAATAATTTCTTCGTAAATTTTTTTTGAACAATCTACTACCGTATTCCCTCACATATTGGTACATGTACATATAAGGTGAAATATACCATTTCACTAAATTTGGTCCAAAGCCTCTATGTACATGTACTTATAAGACGAGGTAAACCCAAACTTCAATAATTAACACAAAATGTTTTAAATCTTAAAATTTAATAATTTTCTTCAATGAACTTATAAATAAGCTTAGGATCTGGAATCGAAAATGAGATAATAGTGTTTGCAAAGTTGTTTTGACTACTATATTTTTTAATATTATATTTTAAAAATAAATGTTAATATTTTAATTGAAAATGTTAATATCGAAAATATTAATG
>JAQFXP010001344.1:0-19898 GCA_034693685.1 Belba bartosi
TCTCTCTCTCTCTCTCTCTCTCTCTCTCTCTCTCTCTCATCGCAAATAGTTTGGAAACAATTTATTTATTAGAAGTTATTTAACTGTTTATTGAAAAGCAATATTTTTAAAGATTTATTTAGCGAATAGTTCTCTAATATTGAAATATATAGACATTTGAATTAAATAAGTTTTAATTTACGTCCAAATGATTTCCAAATCGATTCCAAAAATAAATGTTTGAATTTTTGATTAGTAAAAAGAACAAGAATTTCAGTTTTTTCTATTCTTGTAGTCGAAGTAGACGTAGACCACCAAAGACTAGATTTGAAGAAAGCACTGGTGGATACGGAACAGCCGTTAATGTCATTTCATATACTCTTTGTATAACTAAGTGCTTATTCATAGCGTTTGACTGAAATTAATACCGAATTAGACATTAGAGAGAAGACAGTTGTCTGAAGTAAATGTATATATATTTCACTCTTTCTTCAGATGAGTATCGGCGGACGGAACGGCTCATCAAAACCATCAGAAGTTAGGATTTCGTTTATTTTTTAACATTTTTTTCCTTTTATTTCTCACGTGAATTGAATTTGTGTGAAACGGAATCCCTATTTAGGAATCCTAACTCATAATTCACTTTCATATTTCATTCATATTTTTTTACATTAAACATAATATTTATGCAAAAGTCGTTCATTTATTTATGTTTTTATTTTGCATTTTTAATTAATGTTTTATTTTTTATGATTTTTACAATTAATTTGACAAAACGTATAAAATTATACTTAAATTTACGTCTATTTCCTTTTATACTGTCTTTTCACTAAAAGTTTATACTTTTTAATAGTTTTGAATCTAATTATATTTGTATATAATTAGTATAATTGTTGGTTTTAAGTAACATTAGTTTTCTTATGTTTATTCATTTATTAGTTTTTATAATTATAAATGTTTTGTATATTAAAAAAATTGCATTAAATGCCAGTTTTGAATATTAAGATAATAAAACTAAATATTGTTTTTGTCAAAACTTTATTCTGAAATATATTGCGGTTTTAGACCGAAATTATAGTCTTTTCGCAGATAATCCGAGAGATAACTAAGAAATATATCAAAATAAAAGTCCATTATTTGTGCCAAACATATAGTCTCTATATTTGAAATGCAATTTTGGTCCAAATCTAATGTTTGTTTGATTTGATTTTTTTCTTAGAAGTAAATTAGTTTTATGTTCGGACATTGATTTTCATTCCAGAAGTCATTAATATTTTTTTGTCTAATTTATTGCGAATTTCTTAACTAATATATATAATGTATTTTAAGCGATAATTATTATAAGTGTAAAGAATAGCTCAAATTCTTTTCATATACAGTCACACATAGACGTCAATAATAAATATATAATTAATAAAATGATTTCTAAAATAATTATACATTAAATAAAATTAAATAAAAAATAAAAGTTTTTGAAATAATATATGTATATAATATTTTTTTAATAAATAGTAAAAATAAATATACAATTAGTACATTATAGCGAAACTTTATTGGACATAACGTAAGAAATTTTTTCGGTAGAATTTGAGCCGAAAATCATTGTCGAAACCGATGGCAATAATAATAATTCTTTTTTTTTGTTGAACGAAAGAAAAAACATTTTGACTCTCTCTGTATGTGTCTCTGATCCTAATAAATGGTTAAGTCCTTAGGAATTGACAGTCAAAACCAAATATAGTACTCTCTGGCCCTCAACCGCAACCTCAGCACACATTCTCACAATTGGTGTTTCCTTTTTGTTTCATAATTCAGTCCTCTCTGTCTCCTCAGTTGTAGTCAAAACTTATTTATCTTTTATATCTCAAACTTTTTTGGGGAAAAAGTCATTGAAACTAAAAAATACAGTTTTTGTTCGAAAATATTTTCAAACAAAAATGACCAAGAGAGATGAACTAGATCATAATACAAATATGAAAAATGACAATGTTTAAGATGAAATATTAGTTTTTAGTTTATTTTTTATGCAATTTTTTTTATGTTAACCTCGAACAATTTAGAAATGTGTTTTCCACCCTAGCCTTAATGGTTTGTATCAAAACATAAATTTATATAATTTTAAATAATTAACTGTTTTCTGTTGCTTACAATAAATTAGTCAAAATCAATAGTCAGAATAATATTTAAAAAATTTTCGTAATTTTTTATTCAGATATATTTCTGGCTTTTATTTTTCATTCCTATTCTAAATATGATTAATGAATTCAAATGATTAATAAACGATTCAATATATTATATATTTGAAAATGTTCTTTCCGTTCATTTTTTCGAAATGTATGCAAATTATATGACTTCTCCTGTTATTGGAATCCGAAAACTTAAATATTAGAAATATCTGATCGAAAATTTCTATCATTAATAACTTGTTAATAAAATAAGTGATTCGAGAGTCGAATTATAATTATATTTATATATGGTGTGTAATGTGTACCTTGATGATTTAAATATCGAAATTCAAATTTAATAAACTATAATCTCTTTTAAATTATAAATATTTGTGAATCGATTGGCAAGAAATTAGGAATCGATTGGAATGTCTATTAAAGCCTAAAGTTTAGTCAATTTAAAGCCAAAAATATTTCCGAATTTTTATCGTTTCCTGGTTTTACACTGAATTATAAATGAACTCTCATTTTGATTATTTCAAACTTTTTATCTAATTTAGGTTTTTATACTCTTTTATCTATTTTTGAAAATTATCTAAAATGCAATTTATTTAAATTGTTTTTAATTAATTAAATTTTTAAACAATATATTTTAATTTTTATCTTGCCCATTTATAACCCGGGCACTTAGACGGTAGACATTTATTTTTTAATATCTATCGAATTTATCAAAAATTTCTCTTCAGTTAAATATAGCAAAAAATTATTAGATTTTAATAATATATTATTCATATTGTATTGAAAAGGTATTTAAATACAAAAACCCTTTAAAATAATAGTTTTATTTTACCTAAAGGTCACAAAAATGCTATAAATAATGTTTTTAATTATTGTTAAGCTCATTAAATTTGAAATATACTCCTCGTGTTTTGTTCATATTTTCTCCTTTATGTCTAGCTAGTTTTTAAAAAATAAATATATTTATATTTTATATAGTTTTATCAAAAATTCCAATCAAAACCCATAATATTTATGATTATAAAAAATAATAGTATATAAAAAGTAGAAAACGATAGATAATGTATAGATATAATCATAATTTTTTAATCTATTTAAAAGCGTTCTCTCATTAAGTGTTTACTCGATATAAACGTGACTTTATATTACAAACGATTCTAATATAAACTTTATATACAGTTTTGAATCAGAAAAATCGCTATTTTCACCCATTCTTACGGCTAATGAATATTTTTTTTATATTTTTATATAAAATTTTCATTATCTTGAAAAACATTAGAGAAGAATGTTTAATAAATAAACTTTTCTTTACTGTGTTTACACATTTTGCTGCAAAAAATCACTCGTTAGTTGCTTGATGATTTATTTCATGTTTTATTTTATTAAAATAAAAAATTGTCTTTTCTAAATATATTTATATTTTGTTTTGCTGTTAAGAATATTTTTAACATCAAATAATTTTTTGTCTTTTCTCTCCCTTTTCTTTCTATAAATAATAAATTAAAATATTTAATATTAAAAACCCTATAAATAGTTAAAAAAAACTTAACAAACATTTCTCAATCAATAAATGTATTTCTAATACCAATGAGTCTCAGCCACAGCTAAATTAAGCTATTTTTTCAAAAAACAATTTGTTTTCTATTATATCTAATATTTGATACAAATAATTAACAAAACAATAAATATTCTGAATTTTACTTAAACTAATAGCAAAATCAATAACATATTTAGAGAAAACTTTTGCTCTAAAAAGTGATATTAAAACTATTTTTTTAATTTGAATCTAAAAAAATAGAAAATTAAGTCTAAATGCAAACAAAATCAATTCTGAAAATTGCAATTATATGCAAATTACTATCAAATAAATAACAATAAAATTAATTATCTTTTAATTTATTACGTTTTGCATATCCAATGGGTAATTAATCCTGATTAATTTAGTTTTTATCAATGTTTTTGTTGTTTTAATAAATAAAAAATTGTTCTAGATAAAAATTTAATTTATTTCTGTAGTATTATTTATATAGAAGATGTGTTTAGAATAAAAACAAATAAAATTCAAATAATTTAGGCCTAAAACGGATAACAAACTAAAAATTAAAATCATAACAAAAATTAAAAAAAACTAAAGAATTTCATTAAAATAATAATTTGAATTTTGTTTCCACAACCAAACTATTAAATAAATTAAAATTGAAAAAAATTATTTCTAAAATTGATTTAAACAATCATATCCTAGTGCTGGCGAGCTATCGGCGCTCAAGAATTTTTCCAACACAACAGACCTATCCTTTAATTTATTTTTGATTCGGCTGTCAGTCCTATCCCTAACATAACTGAGAGTTTTTGCATACGAACGGCGAGTGTTCGAAATGGACTTTTCCAGAGCACTGGTGAGAGGAGCCGGAGCTGAAGAAAACGTTCGGTTCGGCTGTTGTTATGCATGCGTTGCGTATACTGTCTTCGGAAGACCCAGTTTTTTGTCGAGTTAGCGCACATCCAGAAACTGGTTGTTCGGATGCGTTACTGTTTTTGTGTGTTTGCAGTTTGCGTTCGAGAGTTGAGATCCGAGTACTGAACCAACAGTTCGATTGCACTCAACATATGAATACTTACGGTTCATATTGTGTCCGAATTACACTGTATTTGCTCTTCAATTAGTTTTACACTAATTCTGATCTGAATATTCATATTTGTGTAAACTTTCGGTTTTCGGATATATTACACGTTTTTCCAATTGTAAGGTATATTACGTGTGTTTAGAATATTCTTCTCTTTTAAGTAATACTTATATTCTCTGAATATTATTACAATTTATTTGATTTTCTTATTTGATTTATTAGAGAATCTTATTTTAAAATTTTATCTTTTCATTCATCTCTTAATCATTTTTGATTAGTGTTTAAAATAATATAATATATATATTATTTGTATTTTATTCCTATTGTGTGTTTGTGTTCTGAAATGTTTTGTTAGCTTTTTTGTGATATAAAAAATTACTTTTAATATAAAGTTTTTTATGTATTTATTTATTAATAGTGTTTCGCACTATTATCACAAAAAGAGCTGAAAATTTGTTTTTTATTTTGTTTTTTGTTTTTGTTTTTTGCTTTAGTTTATTCTATTCAATGATTTATTGTTTCGGATTCGTTGATGTCTTCATTGAATTTAATGTTTTATTTGGTTTTTGTTTTACAGATTCAGCGCTAATACAGAAAAAGAGTTTTTAATTACTGTCACTCAGAGAGAGAAATAGACAGAAGAGAAGTGCAAAGAACTGTCTGTCCGGCCAAGTCATGCAAAAGCATTTTACAACTAAATTGACATAAAATTCAGTGAAAAAAAATCGAATTTTTAGTTTTAATTTGAAAAATACTGTTGAAGTCATTCAACAGAATAGAGACAAAACTGTAAAAAACGAATTGTTTTATATGTTTCGCGTCTTAATTGGCAAACATTTTTGTGTCTGTTTTTGAACAAATCTCTACTTATTTTGTGAATTTGTTTAACATTTTTTTTCGTGCATTTTATGAATTGAACGCAAATTTTTTGCTAAAAATTTTTGGCTTAAAATTGATTGAAAAAAGAAACAGAATTTTCAAAAAACTATATAATAACGAACTACTGATGAAATATATGGGAAAAAATTGTGTGAATTAATGTGAAAGACTTGAAACAAATTAATGATTTTTTCCGTTCGATTAAAATAAGAGTTTGTATAATGTTTTTCAAAACAAATCATTAGTTTTTTCCAAACGCTTTGCAAAAAAAAACTTCAAAAAAATCAAATCAAGTTAATCAACAAAACTCTTAAACTATACACTAATTCACTAAACATTTGTGGATTTAAGGGCAAAAAAGTGAAATTTTGGCAAAAAAGTGATTGAAATTTACATTCGAATAATTTGCAAAAAAAATCTCAAACTATCGCCTCTTATCAAGACATCAGAAGCTAATTCGCACCGGTATTCGGTATTTAATATGTGTGCAGATTGTGAATGAATGCGCACCAGAAGACTGTCTGAGCCGACAATTGACAGGTATGTTAATATGCTGTTAATGCAAAATCAAATTATGAGCTAAAGACTACTTCTCTCACAACCAGTCGATGCTATTCTATATTTATAGTCAATCTATTAGAGCTTATGATAGATAGGAATTGCGATTTCTTTTTATCTCAAACACTGCTCTCACTCTCCAATAGACATATTATATATATAAGAATATAAAGAATTATTAGTTATGGAAGTGAGCGAAGCGTAAGAAAACCTATTATTAAATATTAAAAGTGTGGCTAAAGTTGCAAACAGTCAATGATATTAATCGAAAGCTTAGATAGAAAGAGATATATTTCTTGAAAAATCGAGAGCCAGAGGTCAAACAGTGAGGTTCTGAACTGTCTTTCAAAAAACACATTAAAATAAATTTTTGCGATTTATTCTCTGTTTGTGATTACGATTTTGTGGCCACATATCAAACATTTAATACAGTTGAGACTCGACTCTCGACTGTATATTATATAATATGTTTGATCTCTAGGCTTAGAAATTGAAGTGAAAAATGAAATGATATGAAATGCAACGACTGATCCCTTCTGACGACTCCTCTCCTCCCGTCTATCCAACCGCTCTTCACAACTGTTCGGCTCTTTATTATTATTGCAGTTTTTCGGGAAATTAATTCATTGCCCGAAGACCTAAGACTTAGGGCAATGACAACTCCTATTATGTGAGGCCTCGGCTGGTGTTTCACAATATTTTTCATTTCAACTCAAATGTTGGTTTAGATTCTGGTGTAGTTGAGCGCCAAACGGCTTATGTAGATCTGCTATAACTCAGTAATAATATTTTAATGCATTTAAACTATCTATTCATTCATTTCGATTATTTTTTGAAATAATATTTTCTTTTCTCCCCTTTTCTCGCCGTTCTCTCACTGTTTTCGGCTTTTATTCTCAATTCAAACCCGAACTGAATGTCTTTGAGCGCTCTTTTAGCGAATGAATGTGTTTCTGAACTTCAATTATAAAATTTTTTTGCTTTGATATTAATATAATCTCTAAAAATATTTTCTGAACCAATCGAATTGAGCACATCTTTTAATGAGATATTCACTTCATATCAAATTAACTCATTTTATTGATTATTAAATTTTTAGTTCACTATTCCGTAAATATCGTAATAAAAATTTATTTTTAATTCAAAGACATTTATTTTCACAATATTTTTCGTTTTATCATATTTTGACAGAAAAGTCCTAAAAGTTTTATTAATTATAGATATTTTAAAAATAAATTATATTTAAATACAATTGAGTAGATTCTGGGTTAATACAGACAATGTGTATATACTCTGTGTTAAAAACTTATAACTAATTAATTGGCAAAAATGTGTATAAATTAAGCATTAATTTGGGTATTAATTAGTAATAAAATTTTTACTCAACAAAACATTCCACTCTTTGTTAGCAAAGATTAAATTTGAAAAACTAATCACAAATCTATCTTGACGGTTTCCTCTAACAAACTATTGGCCGTAATATAATATAATTCTGGTATTAATACCCAAACCGATAATAGACTGTTGTGTGTGTTGTAAACGATATAATAACTGACTTTTAAAATAGCGTTCGTAAGCAATCATAATAATTACATTCATCTGTCAGTTATGTTCGCTTCCATTTCGCTATTCACGCAATGGAGGCCTCAGTTTATAATACGAAAACATTAGAAAAAAATTGAGTTTTTTGAGCTTCAAATACAAAGAAGTGAAAGCATTGATAGACAGATAAAGTGAAAGGAAGGCATAAATTCTGGAACTGAGACACGAGAAACAAATACAAGACTGAGAATAGAGAAACGTCGTAATAGTTAGTGCTATTGATATGATTGTATAGAATACATAAAATCAAACGAAATATTTGTTTATTCAGAAAGACTGCCGAATATTATGAACGCTCTCCTGATTCGGGGTTTTTAGGATTTGCTTATTTTTATTATACATTTTTCCGCTATTTTCATATACACTAACCTAAATGACTACTTTTACTTATCGATTAAGGAATTTACGCTAGATTCATTCTTACTTACGATTTGAGCTATTCTTTTCTATTCGAGATTTTTATTTACAGATATCGCGTTGTATTTGAGTGTTATATAAGCGGAAAATTGTTGACTAAATTCCATTGCAATACTGAATACTTGATTATTCCGACCAGTTTTTCCTTCCCCCCATTCTGGCCAATAGGTTAGGTCTGGGGTTTGAATTTGTCTTTATCTATGCATTAGTTTTGCTTACGATCGCCGATAAAGATATTCTGTTTGAGTTAGCAATGCGTTCATCCGTTTGTGTGGATATCTATAATCAGAATCAGATATTCAGTGAATCACAAAAATAAAAGCGAAGACTAAGAGAAATGCAATGAATGTCTGAGTCTTTCCTTCTCTCCACTCAATTGATGCATAGAAATGGTCGAACAAAATGTGAACTTTTTCTCTATCGCCCGAATAATGCCCGAAAAGTTCATCTCTTCATACGATTCGGTGTTCTGTACCGCTAATCAGACGCTTTAAATGCAATACCAGTGCTCTATAAGTATTGGGTAGACTATTCTCGCTATTTCTCGCACTCGTTAACTGATCTCAAAATTTTTATTTCGGTTTTTATTTCTCCTTTTTCTTTGGATTAACTTTCTTTCCATCGATTTAATTGTTTAGATAATTTTCTTTTAATTAGAAAAATACTATCAATCGATTTGTTATTTTATATATCATTTTTATTTTATTATTATTATTATTATTTTTTGAGTTTGTGAATGAATTCTGTATTTTATTATGTTTGGAGATTTTTATTTTAGAATTATTTTTTGATTTATTATATTATTTTTTAAGGCGATTCAAGAAAATTTGTACTAAAAACACAATTTTTTATTTCAATGTTTGACAGTTTAACAAAAAAGTTTTTTTTAATATGCACTAATACATGTTTCATGTTAAATTACAATTTTAATTGTATTTATAATTTTTTATGTTTTCAATTCTCATGAAAAGTCTAATTTAGCCCTTTTTGACAACAGATGAGTTGATTGTATTGTTTTATTGAAATAATATATTTTATATAAATTAAAATTTTGATTAATACTGACGTAAATAAACTTTTGATTAAATATTCTGACAATAAATAAAATGTTAGAAAAATAATGTGATTGAGTTGAGAGAAAAATTGGGATTTAAATATGTAGCTAACAGTGCCGACTACCAGAGCCGACTACCAGCACCGACTCTAACATATTCTATTGAAATAGATTTAATGAAATAAATAATTGGCTTAATTATGATGAATGTCTTATTGTGTGTTATTCTGAATATTATTTTTTATATGTTTGTCATTTATCTCTAAATAATCTACAATTCATTAAACTTTATTATACAGTAGTATAAAATGTTTTTAATTTAAATTCTGTATAAATCAAAAATTAAGATTTAATTATGAAATTTAGTTTAAATATAATTCAAAAAATTTTCTGAAATATAATACAGTAATAATAATTTGTTTCGAAAGTTATTAAATATACGGATTTAAAAGCGCTATTAAATTGCAATGAGTTTGCAATGAGTTGGCAATCATTTTGTTTCCTCTGATTTAGTTGTTATAAAAGCTACTGAAGAGTGGAATCCAAATGCTTGTCCTCTTCATTGTCTTTGACTATACGATAGTGTAATAAAGTGACGGAAAATCAGTTGAATTTTTTTTCTTTTGCACTCATTTGTCGGATTCATCTGATTGTGACAATAGGTCTGACACTTAAATCCATGCCTTTGATGGCAACTCAATTGCAAACCAAAGTATTTCCTATTACTTATTCCCAGTTTGAGGATTGAATTCTGGCTCTCATTCCCAAATCCAATACATACTGTCCGTCTAAACCCCAACCGATTTCTGCCATCAATTTGTTTTTCGGATTCATTGCCAAAAAGTCATTAAATGTCTTACAAATACTCTTTAATTCTGTCTTAAAATACAATTGCATTTAAGCTCTGATTTAATTCGTTGTATTCGTATTCAATGTTCGTTTAAACTCTGATTTTCTGTATTTCTAATTCGTTGTATTGTTTTGCAATAAATTAATTCTTTTCTAAACAATTCGCACAAACTTTGCTAATAATAAACAAAACAAAAACTTTATTTTTTATTTATAAAAAGTTTTGAGAGAATAAACATTTAAAAAATTAAATCAAATTCATGCGAATAGTTGCGAAAACATAAAAATTCTGAATTTATTTTATAATATTGTAAAACCGCATAAAATTATTATTAGGAAAAATGTTTTTATACATTAAATGATTGCTAAACAATAAATTTTACAATTTTGAGAAAAATCTTAAAATTAATTTTTTTCCGGAAGTTATTTTAAAACTCTATTTCGAAACTCGCGTCTGAAATAAGTTTAGACAATATATATATAATTTTATTCATAATAACCGAGAAAATAGTGACCGGTTTTCAAATTTTTTGAATAAAAAAATGTGTTTCGCTCTTCAAATCCATTCTCCAAATCCTTATAATTTATTTTTTAAAATATTTTTTTCTATTTTTTTTATTAAGAAATTTATTTATAGAGAGGAAAGGTTTGGACAATAAATATGTATTCGTTTTGAAAATATTTTCAATTCGTATATACAGTAAAGAGAGATATAAAGGGAAGATAAGGAAAAGATATAATTCCTTTTTATGATTGTTTAAATTTAATTCAATTGAATTATTGTTTTTTACATACAGTATGCTCTCTATGCTCTCTCCCATTCTCTGTCATACCGGAGCGCTCTTATCATTATCCGGTCGCTGACATTGAACTTGATTTTGGAGTTTAGCCTAAATCTATGGAATAAAAAATTCAACCATTTTTCTCACCCTCCTCCCTCTCCTGCTCTCTCTCTCTCCCTCTCCTGCTCTATCTTTCTCCCTCTCCTGTTCTCTCTCTCTCTCTCTCTCGAATTGTTTTTCGTTTCTTATTCTTCATTATTCTTACAGTTGAATAAAAAACGAATAGAAATACCAGTTGTTTGTTAAGATGCAAACTTTTAATCCGCAATTGCCAGACCCATACCCATAGCTACCTTACCTTATCTCACCGATGGCTTCCTGAGT
Source organism: Belba bartosi (assembly GCA_034693685.1). Lineage (NCBI taxonomy): Eukaryota > Metazoa > Arthropoda > Arachnida > Sarcoptiformes > Damaeidae > Belba > Belba bartosi. The sequence goes on from JAQFXP010001344.1 coordinate 11,312, forward strand.
CACCACTAATGCTGATCTGAATTATAAATACAAACTCTCCTCTCGTATGCGATCTGAAGAACTTCTCCTTAACTACGACTGTTATTAACATTTTTGAACGAATCGCCGATTTCTATAAATTTGATAATTGTTTATATTAATAGAGTTTTATTAAAGAATTATTTTCCTTAATCCGTATTATATGGAAACTCTTTTTTGCAATGACCTCAACATTACGTTAATTTTATCCTTGTTTATTTATTTTGATAAATCAAACTATTTTTTATGTTTTACATAACAATAATTTTCTCTATAATTCAAATTTTTATATATGTTTAATGGCATTATGTATTTTATTGGAATAAAGTGCTAATTCTATTACATTAAATATGATTTATATAATAATAATAATTTTTCATATATTTTATTCGCTTGTCTTTTGGAAAAATTATAGTTTTTAATAGTTTTGAGTTTTTTAGGATTTTATAATTTTAGTTTTGTTTGATTGAAGTCTATATCGGCTTTTTTGTTGAGACCAGCATTTATTGCTTTTTTTTGTTTAACATTTAATTTGTTATTTTTTTCTGTATTAGTACTTATTTTTGAATTCAGGAAATATTCTTCTGTTGAATAAATTTTATTCATTTTTCATGTGTTTTGAAAATGTTTGATGAATTGTGAATCAATAGTTAGTTATTTATTGGCGTTTAAGCATATATTTTAGTAATGTTTGATTTGTTTAAATATATTATTAATAAATATATAGTTTTTTTTTGTTAAACTTCAGGAAATGATAGCTTAAAAAATCAATTTTTGTTAAATTGAAAAATAATCGGGTTTGAAGTCTGTGAATAATAATATGCACAAGCTGAAAAAAAATTTCCGACAAATAAATAATCTCGTTTTCAATCATAAATTTCCAATTGAGTAAATTTTATAAATACAAAAATAATAAATAAGTAAAAAATGTAAATTACTTCTTAATCCAATGTCTTTTTAGTCGTCAAATCTTTTTTTTGTGCAAAAAAGAGTTTTTTATACAAAAATTACTTTCTCTATAATTTTGTTTTTATTTTATTATTAATTTTTTTTTGCTTAAAAAGTAGTTCAAAAAAGTTTTTTTTCCTGAAATCGCTTTTCATTTCAACACTTATTTGTGAAACAATCAGAAAAATGCGGAAATGCTATGAAAAAGGATTTCTAAATTGAAAATATTTTTGGAATAATTTATGGTCAAGAAGATGGCAAAAAATCTTCTCAATGAAGACATAGATCGCATTTGTGCTGAAAATTCTTACAATAAGATAATCAAAGAAAAAAAGCCAAAAGTTAAGAGAATACGAGAGAAAATATATAAAAATATAATAAAACAAAAATATAAAAATAAAAGTCGAAAATGAATCCGAATTTTAGTTCATCTCAAAGAGAATGAAATGAATAAATTATGCGCTGTATATGAGAGGCATAGGCAGAGGCAGTGGTATATATTGGTGTATATTGTTTGGTGTGTATGAAAAGTATCCCAATTTGGCTCCAGATGTGACTCGACTACAAACAGTAGTGCTATTTGTGCGATGCGTTTCCCAGATATAGTCAAATATAACTTTTATATTACATATTAGAGTTGGAGTTTATATTATGTGAAACCCTTACCCGAAGTCCTCCTTTACTCTCATAGCCTCTCTTTTATCTATTTTTTCTGACGACAGCCCATCCATCCGACACCACATAGACTATATACTACTGAACAGTAGATATATATTCAAATAATTTCAAATTGTATTCATAGATGTGTTTAAATTAGGCAACAGATGCGGGCACTGCTGACGAACACTGGTAGAGCACTGAGCACTGGTAGGTCTCGAGATAAATGTATCTGAATTGTGTCTGTGAGAGAGCACTCACCCAATTGTCTCTGTCTCCGGATCTACACTACAGTATAATACGACAATTGACTGACTCTTTCCAACACAGATTCCATCGACTGATACATTTAAATCGATGTTTTACTACAACTAAATCCTTTTTCCCGATTGCCTTCACATCCCAAACCAAATCCCTTTCTCTAATCTTTGCTCTGATCTTAACATTAGGAATCTCTCCGACTCTGATATTATGTATATCATAGCTTCAGATTATTTAGATTTTTTTCTATTATATAAATTTGATTTTAAAAATTAATTTATTCAAATTATATGACAAAAAAAATTGTTATCAAAATAATTAAGATTAATGGTAATGAAAAATGAAGTGAAAAACTATTAACTTTTAAAAATATTTATTTGTATTCTAGCGATCGATAAGCAAAAGTAAATTAAAAATTAAATATTTATTACAATTTTTGTTTTGTTTTTTTTATTTCAAAATATAATTTTCATTTTTATTATTACTGTTTCGCAAAAAATACACAAATCTTCGCCGAAAATGAGATTTTTTGAAAGTTTTATTATATTTTAGAAACAAAACACAAAAATATAATTATTATTATTAGAAATATCTAAACAAAAATATATATAAATTAATATCATTTTTCATTTTAAATGTAGTTATAATTTGGGCAAAAATAGTATATATTTTTGTTTTTATATATCCTTTCGGTGCTATTATAATCTGATACGACGTCTGTTCTCAAGCATATCAATGCTTCTGTTTAAGCGCCGGTAACTTATTATCTGGTTTTCAATTTAATATTTTCATTACAACTAACGTTAAATATGTATACATTTGAACAAATGGTATGCAAATGACGCGAATATTTCTGACAAACCAAACAGAAAAAACTGCATAACTAGAGGAAAGGTTTAGTTCCACTATAAAAGTTGGCCATAATTTCGAGTCAAATGTTGTTACACTGAATAGAAGAGTATATCTTCAACACAGGGTATGAATACTAAATAGTTTTAATATCAAAAAGAATATATACATAAAACACCAAAAAAGAGGAGAGCCTTTCGAGCACTATTAGCGAAGGAATACTACAAAAAAGTTAAACTAAATTGAGAGGATGTTAAGTCATTATTATTATTAATACACTATTATTACGTACGAGAGGTTGGAATATATTTATATATAAATTTGAACCAAAAAAGGGGAGAAGTATTCACAAGTTCTGGAGTTCACTCTTTTCGAGTCTTCTTATATGAGTTCCAAATTAATTCTCAATTGATTTAACTTTAAAATTACTATTTATTTGTCTGAGTCTGAATCCTAAGCAGATATCTGTTTTGAATCGCGTTTTTCTATTCTTCTAATAGATTAACTCCGAGTGAAGAATAAGTTGTATTTTTTCTAAATGAAATTTTTGTGGTCGGCTTTAAAATTAACATTTCATACCATTTAATACATTTCTCTTATCTTCTTCTGCTCTCTACTAATGAAGAAAATTATTCTCTTATTATATATCAAAAGCGATAATTATAAACAAAAGCCCAAAAAGTTTTTATTCGTGGGTTGAATAGCAATTGATCGGAATTTTTAATTTTTTGAACTCATTTTTTCCCTCATTTCTTATCTATTATTAAAATACTTATACTTTTTCATCCCTTAAGTAGTTATTAATGAAAGGAAAAGAAATATTTTTTTATTAGCTTTTAGTTATAGATCTGATGCTATGATTTGATTTGATTTGTGTTTGCGATTACTGTCAACAAAAAAAATTTGATTTTGAAAAAAGACAGATATTTATAGCGACAGAAAAATGTGAATTTTTATTTCGAAAAAAATTTTGTTTTGACTCCTGATATGATATTCGGTCACTAATAGATTGATTGCATTTTGTGATAAAAAATATTATATTGATCCTTTTTAATAGTCATTAAAATTTTAATTTATATTTTAATTAAAATTTTTTTGCTGAAGTGATTGCTAAGAAAAACTAGAAATAATATTTTTATTTCTTAAATTAGACAAAATTTATTTAAATTAAAAATTTTTAATCAATTCATTTGCAATCATAAAAACTAAACCAAAAATTTTAATTGAAGTTTAATTAAAATATTTTAAATTAGAAAATAATATAGATAAATAAAAATTAAGTAGGAGTTTATTAATTTGCACAGGTAGCTTTAGCACCGGTGTAATGGCTGTTGACTTTTAGTTCAAAGAGAAAGTTTATTTGACTTAAAAAATAAACTTTTGAAAAATGCTTTAAAATTATTAGAAAAAAGATAAGAACTTTTAATAAGAAAAAATGCATAAAAAATATTCAACTTTTTTACTAAACATAATATGATTTGTGTTTTAGGGCAACAGTTATGCCTAAAGAATATAAAATACGATTTCTGTATACCACTCGGTATAGCATTTGCCTAAAAGCCAAACCATCTCTCAAAGGCAGAGCTCATGTCATTGATAGCATTGATTAATGACAGGCATTCTCTTCACCAGTTTTTTAGTCTGCATTTCACTCATATATCTAATAAATTTGTTGGTCTGTTGTGGCACTGCTCTGAAGTTCAATTCAATCTAAAAAAAATATTTTCCATCTCTACTACTCTAAAGGAAATTATTAAAAATGTAATTTGCGATTGGGCTGAGAGTTGCAAACTGAAAAACGTAGTATTCGGTTCACATATTAAGTTAAATTAATTTTTTTCATCTTTTTTCATCTTTCATATTATGTGTGATTTTTGATTAGAGTTTTCCCTTTTTTACGTTACTTTTACTATATTATTGGTCAACGACTTTGGCTAAACGTTTTGTGTCTTTTTTCTTGACTATAGTTTTCACTCTTATCTGTAGTTTCTTTTTACTTAATTATGGAATTAATTTTTAATTTGAAATTTTATTTCTTTAGATAAAATTTAATATTGCCACTTTTGTTTTATTGACGTATAGCTAGTTTAAAATTTTTTTTGTCACTTAGGAAGTTTTATTTAATTTATTTTTATTATTTATAATTATATTAATAATATTAATGCATTGAATGAATTAAAATATTTCTATAATAAAAATGTTTTGCATTTAATTGCTATTAATTCAAACAATTATTTGATTTTAATTTAAATTTAAACTAAAATTTGAAAAATATTTAAATTGAAAAATATTTCAAATTTTTTTAATAAATTTAAATAGATTAATTTTAATTGTCATTAAAAGCTAATGAAATTTATTATTAAAAAGTATTTAACGATTTATTCAATGATTTTAATCTTTGAATAGAATTATCAGAATTTTTTCGAGTTTTAATTGCAAATAAATTAACTATTTTTTTGTGCCCACTCTTCGGGTAATTTATTTTTAATTAAAAATAAAATTTTAATTACTTTTTGATTAAATTAGTTTTAAGAAATAGAAAAAAGAATTAAAAATTTTATTAGTTTATTATTGAGTGAAATATTTATTTTAAAATTTTATTTGATATATAAAAAGTTGGAAAAATAATTTAATTTTGATCGCAAACTATTTTTAGCGCAAAAAACTAATAAAATTTTTTTTACTTTAATTCGAAAAAACATAAATTTTAAATTTTATTATACAAATAAATGTCAGAAAAGGATTTTACTTTTTTATAGCATTTTATTTCACAAAAATTCTTAAGACAGTTAACAAACAACAAAATTACCGAAACTTACGAATACTTTATAAGTTTATAATGAATGAGAAAAAAATTTTTCGCACAAAAATAGTTTTAATTTTTATAGATATTTGTTGACAAAAATATTTGAAAAAAAAAATAAAAAAAAGTTTTATTACTCAAAGAGTAATAATATTTTTTTTGAATACCTGTTGTATCAGTCCTACAAACCTCGAACTGAAGGAAATTTTTTGCTTAAATTTTTATTATGAAACCCCATTTGACCGATAATTTCATTTGACAAGCGTTAACAGGTTTGTATTGATAAGAGCACCGGCATAATAGGTATGGACTCTTTCAATAGCTATTTTTCTTCGCTCTCCTTTTTTTTACTTTACTTTAAAACTCAACCAAAACTTTTCAAACTTTATTATACAGTATATTGTTTAAACCCAACTATTGTTTCAAAAACTTAATACTCGTTCCCTTCGAATGTTGTTTTAACAGATTATATATTATATTGAGATTTAAAAACCAGAAATATTTCATTATTAGACTTTTTCAAAGTTTACTTTTGGCGTTAATATGCTTTATATGTTAATATAGACTGTACTAAAAATTCATAAATATTTAATTTAATTAAATTTTTTCAGCAATCAAAATTTACTTAATTTTATATTATATCAAAAATTAATGCCAAAATTTAAACCAAAAAAAGGCAAATATTTTCTACTCTTTATATTTACAACTTATCGGTTAAATTGTTTGCAATCGTCAACAATAACACATCGAAAAAGACTTTCAATTTTCGCTTTTATCTTCAGTTTTATCTCTTGTCGTGAATAACAAAAATTGTTCTCTTTTTACATATTCTTCTCTCGCAGTCATTATTATTATATCACTACTACCTGTGCTGAGGGGAAGGCGTAAAAACTCATTTTACTCGTAATACTTGTTTGGGTTGGGTCTGAAGTCTCGCTCCACTGTTGGTCTTCACCGTCTGTATGGACCGACTGCTGGCCCGCATTCTATTGTGAATTACTTTGCATTGTATTTATTATTTGCAAATTTTTTCCTCCATTCCGTCTTATCCTTATATATGCCTATTATTGAACGGCAAACCAAGTTAGGCCGAGCGCCGAATGATTGACAAATTCTCAATCGCTCCCAGCAATGATAGACACGGATACCATCCCTTTCCCCCCAATCCATAACCAACCACCACATGTGTGTTGAGTATAAAGAGAAATATTCATATTTTTTTGTGGCATATATTTCCTCCACAGAAGAGGAGAACTTTTTGACGGATTTTCAAATGAGAGCCACTATTCTATGAACTTCTTATCGCAATATAATCGCCGATAATCTTCTTATAAATTCTATTTTACATAAGTTCTCTCGAGTGCTGTTGTTGTCTGCGAACAGATATATATTCTGTTCTTATATTACTTTTTTTGGATTTCGTATTTTAGGCCATACTTTGCATTCTCTTCTCTCATTGCCTTCAAATGCTGTGTTTATTATGTTTTAAATGTTTGAAATGTTGTCTCGAGATCTGAAACTCAAGCTGTGATTATTGGCTGCAAAATATGGCTATTTTTTGCTATTTATGAATATTTTTCTTTATATTATTTTTCTGGTTCAACACAACAGTTGTGTTTAAACTTGAGCTCAAATTTTTAGATTTTATAGATTTTTCTGTTCAATTGATAACATGATATCCGCTAACTCTCGCTCCAAATGACAGACACTGTCTGCCTGTCAATTGATTTTCATTATTCTATTTAATCTCTTTTAGAAACTTTTGATTTTTGCGTCGATAATACCGGTAATACTTTCCTCTATTTCGTGTTAAACGCTATGACTATTGTGTGAATAATATTATATAAGAATTTTTATTCAAATATATTTTTTCCCTAAAAACCTTCAATTTTTCCGAATAATTCAATTCATATTCTTTAAAAAGTTTTCAGTTTTTCTTATTTGTCTGAAATTAATCTCTAAAATACTGTATATATTCCGATAATCTTCAAACACAAGAGATTTTTAAGACTTAGGCGTATAGTAAAAATTTTATGACATTTTTTTATTTTTATATCTATCAGAAAATTTTTATTTAAATACATGTCAAGTGAAGATTTCTTCTTTCTATTTCAAGTGTGTCAGAGATTTATTTTAAATTGCGATTAAAAATCAAAAGCGTCTGTGAAGTAGAAAAAAAGTGAAATTTGTTTTTATGAAATTTTAATGGAAAGTAGTTTTCGGATAGTTTTCGGATTTTTGTTTTGCTTTCTATTTCACCAGACATTCAGAAAACTATTTAAATTATCAAAACTTAAATCAAGAAATAGATTAAATTCTTTTGTTTAAACAAAATCGACTAAATGTTTAATTGCATTAAATTTGATAATTGTTTCAAACAATTAAAAGCAATTGTTTAATACAATTAGAAAAATAATTTTCTTATTTAGATTAAATGTTTAATTAAATAAATTGCAATTTGTGCCGCAAATTAACCAATTATTTCCTGTGCTATCACTGGTTAGACACCAAATCTCTTCACAAAAAATTACAATTTATTCTAAGAAACAAATTCTTCTTTTGTACGAAAACTATCGGTTGTTGTCCTTAATCTGTTTGCCGTTTAGACTAATCATTAATAAAACCAAATTCTAACTATTCTTTAGGAAAAAACATAACAATTAATGACTTTTAAAAAGAATAATGATTTTCATATCGAGATTGAGGTTTAGAAAAAAATTTCAACAATAAATGACTTTTAAATTTAAATAGCAATTGGATTATACAGTCTATGTTTTTACATCCATTTTCCAATGTAATCGACTTTTTCTATTACTCCTAATCTACATAATAGTGTGAAAAATATTACATTCATTTAAATGCCATAATTCTCACTAAAAAATATTTTGTTTTTCTAAAAAAGAAAAAATTCCTTAAAAGTGCTAAAACTGTATCATTAAGTGGTTTTTTGTTTTTAATTTTCACCACTCTTGTATTTTATATATTTTTGCTCACTTTTGGGCGGTTTGACTGTCTGTCTGTCTCTCACTGTCTGCCAGTGACTGCATGTGC